>JAFEMH010001736.1:0-147500 GCA_022495995.1 Adenophora triphylla var. japonica | reverse complement strand
GTAAAATTCCTCCGTCTCTCGCCTTCTCTCTTTGTTTATTTTTCTCTTTTTGCTTTGTCAACCATAGGTAAAACGAGGTTGTACGCGTCCAAACCCAAGAAAGCGTCATCCCCAGTAAGGTCCCGTAGAAATTAATCTCAACGACTTTGTTTGCGAAAATCTTCTCACTAAACCAACTGAAGAAACTTGTTTGTTCAACGATTCTCAAATAGAGTCCATAAAACAACAATGTTGCTTCCCAAGTGGTGCAATTTTTCATCCTTTTTCCATAAAACTTAGGTCTGACCACATTTCCCTCAAATGGACCTGTTTCTTTGAATATCCCTTCCTTCTAGGGTTTAGTTACCCTTTTCCTCTGTTGGTTACTGAGTTCTTTCGAAAAACTCAACTGGCTTATGCTCAACTTATGCCAATGGCCTGGCGAGTTTTTGCTTTTGTCCTCAAAGTAAACCGAGAAAACGGACTAAACCTAGGGCTTCCCGAAATTGCCTATTCCTATGATCTTCAACTTTTTGGTTCCAAAAGGTACCTTTTTAGAAAGAAATCAGGTAGAAATCCTTTGATGAGCACCACATCCTCCAGTGATAGGAGATGGAAGAATAGATTTTTCTTTGTTGATAGGACGTCGATTGAGAGAAAGGATGAGATATCGAAGCAATGGAACAAGGGAGGTACTTAAATTCTTACTCTTGTGACTTCCTGTTCTTGAGACAAACCGAATTGTAATTGTTCTTGCTTTTATGTAGATATTGATTGGGGAGAATTGTTTCCACACCAAAGACACTCTAGCCAAAATCGAAGAGTTTTTCGGTCTCCCTCTTGATAAGAGGTCTCCCAAAGGTTTGTTGGAAGCTTCGTCGACTATTCCAGAGGATATAAAGGCTTCTACTTACGTAATTATGTCCACTTTGGTAAGCTTGGTATCTTGTTACCTTTGATAAGCTGTCATCAATTTGATGTGTTATTCGTTATTGACAATATCTCTATGTCCATGCAGTCTCCAAACCGGTAGTTTCGGGTCGACTTTGACTGGATGATATTGAAGCCACGCTCTACGAACCCGTTGTCAAGATTGAAAAGAAACCTCCACACTGCTCCTAAGAAGAGTCACATTCTAACGAAAGCATTGGTATTGGCTCTAGGGTGAGGAAGAGAAAAGCTAGCCAAGAGGAAGTGATCGAGGTTGGAGACTCCTTTGATGGAATGTCAGCGGGAGATTTTAAGAAGAAATTCATGAGCCTTGCTAATGGGGTAAGACACCATTAATTGGATATTGAATAGTTTCAAAGGTTGTTATAACATCTAGTAATATCAAGATGTCATCTTTCGGTTGTAGGGTACGTGGAGGAATTGGCAAAAGAAGTTGAAATGGTAAAGAAGAAATCCAAAGTTGACCTCGCTTTGGTCAGGAAGGAGAAGTTGGCATCAGATAATAAGGTGAAGGAATATGAGAAGACTATAGAGCAATTAAGCAAGTCAGTGGGAGAACAAGAACGAGACGGTGAAGGACTTATTGAATAGTGGCGAAAGTGAGGATGACCACAACAAGGAGATAGCAGAAGTGAGGAATTCTTGCAAACTAGGCTGCGGCGAAATAAGACCGTTTCTCAATGTAAGGTGAAGATGATGAAAGAATATCAGGAAGGGAAGGCTGGCGCTTGGGATATCAATAGGGAATGTGCCTATCTGTTCAAGTTGACAGGTGAGGTGACGGACGAGGGCGAGGTGTCGTCAAGTCCGTATGAAACGATTGTCAAGGATGCACCAGCAGTTGGAGAAGTGACACCAGATGCAACACCTGCGGCAGAAGCCACCTAAAAAAGAAGGTAAAACAACTTGGTTCTTGGTATTTTGTTAATGTTTACTGGGGTGGAATCCCTTAAGACAATTTTTATTTTCGTTTGGTTTGTAATGGGTCCATAAGGACTAAAGACAATCTTTTTTATGTGTTGGGTTGGTCCAACACTTGTGCTCGTTTACTGTTGGTAGTTCGGATACTTTATGGTTTCTTTAGTTTAGTTATGGTTTAATAGTTTTCAAGCACGTCAAGGCTTGTTTCTTTTGGATAATTTTTTGGTATGGCGACATGATAGTATGTCGAAATGATAGATACTTAGGATGACATTTATACGTCATAAACCGTAGATACTTAGATGACACGTATATGCCATAAACCGTAGATACTTAGATGACACGAATATGCCATAACCATAAGAATAATACTTAAGATCAATCATCTAACTGAGTGGGAATGGGTAAGCTATATGAGTTTACCCATATAGGCCCACCCCACACCTCAATTAGTGAGATAACTTGCGCTCCAGGCGAAGGTGTGGTAACCCAACTTCTTAAGAAAGAGGTAATTAACTCTTTAAACCTTAGAAGGGATTGTGTACCTTTACTTGAGAAGAGATGGCCAGTCTCTAACGGAGGAGAAATCGTTGTTCCTTGCGTGCATTCGATATGTCCTCATGTAAATGTGTCGATACCTCATAATATAGAAACACGTTAAAAACGGACGCCAACTAAAGTTGACGTCTCTCCACAAAGTGTATTAGCGACATCTTAACTTGTAAATAATAAAAAAGATGCATAGGAGAAAAGAAAGGTTGTAAAGAATTAAAAGACGATTCATACCTGGAAAGATGAGTTCATGGGAAATCATATTTAAATGTAATACCTTTTGAGATGAATGGCATTCCAACTTCGCGGTATCATTTGGCCATCCAAGGTTGCAAGGCGATATGCTCCTTTTCCGGCTTGTGCATCTATTAAGTAGGGTCCGTCCCATTTTGGGGCGAGCTTGCTGCATTGGGCTCCTTGGTATTTTGGAATGCCTTTCGTAGGACTAAGTCTCCTACTTGAAACCTTCTAACCCTTACGTTTTTATTGTAAGATCGGGCTACCCTTTGCGTCTGTTGCCATGCGAACTTTGGCCATGTCCCTTAGCTCGTCCACGATATCCAGGTCATGTATCAAGATGTCTTTATTATGTTCAGATGTCAGTAAGCTATATCTTGCCGTTGGTACAAGGACTTCTGTTTGGAATAACAGATTCGGTTCCAAATACAAGCGAATAGGGGTTTGACCGGTAGCATTCTTAGACGTCGTCTGTCGGCCCATAGGACCATTGGTAACTCTTACGCCCAACGTCCTTTCTTACGGTTTAGTCTCTTTTTTAAGTTGCTTGATTATTATTTTGTTGCTAGACTCTGCTGTCCATTGGCTTGAGGGTGAACAGCGAAGATGTCACCATCTTAACACCCCAAGATGTCAAGAAATCTTGAGTCCTCTTCTTGATGAATTGAGAGCCGTTGTCACAAATTATCTCTGATGGAATTCCGAATCGGCTGAATATGTTCCTTTTGATAAAAGATATCACTTCTTTGTCACGAACTTGCACATATGCCTCAGCCTCCACCCATTTAGAAAAGTAGTCTGTCATGGCCAAAAGAAATACTCGTCCCCCTGGTGCTATGGGAAGTTTTCCTACTATGTCCATTCCCCAAACCATAAAAGGCCATGGTGACGGGATAGGATGTGCTTGATTCGGTGGTGCAGTGCGTGAGGGATGTCCCCATGTCGTTGACGGGAATCACATTTCTTTGCGTAGTCAACGGCATCTTTTCTCATTGTAGGCCAGAAATAGCCCATTCTAAGAGCTTTAGTATGTAAACTTACGCCCCGGTATGATTTCCACAATCTCCTTCGTGCGGCTCCTTGAGAACTGATGGGCTCTATACCGCCTCTAGACATCTTAAGTAGTGACTGCAGCAGATTTTCTAAACAAGAGATTATCAATAAGTACATATTTAGATACTCTTACCACGAAGGCTCTTGCATTTTTCTCCTCGATTGGGATCGTATCATCTAAGAGATATTTGATAATAGGAGGCTGTCCAAGAGGTTCTTGCGGGAGAGGCAAGTATGTCGGCATCTAGGGCGAACATCTCAAGATGGTCAATTCTTTGGGATGTCAACATGTATGATTGGGATCTTGGTTTGTGAGAAGCTTTTGAAGGCTGAACCCAAGTTTGCGAGAGCATACGCTTGAGAATTTTCTTCCCGTGGGATTTGTTCCAAGGAAAATGTTTTGAATTTGGCCGAAATAATTTTTACGATTTCCAAATATGTTGTCATCTTAGCGTTTTTCGCGACGTAGGACCCGTTGTATCGATTAACAATTAGTAATGAATCCATGAACACCCGGATATGCTTGACATCTAAGTCTTGGGCAGCTTAAACCCGCAATTAGAGCCTCATACTACTGCTTCATTGTTGGTAGCCTTGAAAGCTATAGCGATAGATTGTGGTATTATGTCCCCTTGTGGCGATTTTAGTACAACTCCAAGACCTGTACTCTCTCATGTTAGAAGCACCGTCCGTGTAGAGTCCAAATTTTTAGGATGTCATCATCTTGAAGTTGTTGTACTTCCAATTCCACCTCTTGTTGTAAGGTTGAATTTGAAATCGGCCACAAAATCGGCCGGGGCTTGGGATTTTATTGCGGTTAAGGCTCGTACTTGATGTCGTATGTGCTTAATTGTACAGACCATTTCGCCATTCGACTTTGACATCTCCGGTTTTCTCATGACATTCTTAATAGGATAGTTAGTGCGTACAATAATAGTATGTGTTTCAAAATAGTGCCTTAACTTAATAGAAGCGAGTTATCAAAGCTAAAATTAATTTTTGTAAATGAGAATACTGGTCTCGGCATCTAAGAGTGTCTTACTTATATAGTAGATGGGTTCTTGATTACCATCTCGTTCTGTCACCAAGGCTGCGCTTACAGGCGCCTTCGGACCTTGCTAGGTAGATGTAAAGATGTTCTTCCATCGAGGTTTGGCCAATAAGGGAGGTGTCGACGGGTAAGTTTTGAGCTCTGAAAAGCTTCTTCATGTTGTTCCTCCCATTGGAACTTCTTGTTCTTTCTTAAGATGTCGTAGAAAGGTTTGCATCGATACGAGGATTTGGAAATGAATCTAGTGAGTGCGGCAATTTTTCCTGTCAATCTTTGGACGTCCTTGACAGATTGAGGTGATGACGGAGTTGAGAATAGCGCGTATTTGTTACGGGCGGCTTCAATGCCTCTTTTAGTAACCATATAACCCATAAACTTGCCGGCCTTCATTCGAAGTTGCATTTAGGCTGGATTAAGTTTCATATTGAAACAATCCAAGATGTCAAAAGCTTGAGAGAGGTTGCTTATGTGATCCTCGGCCTTCTTGGATTTTACTACCATGTCGTCGATGTATACCTCCATTGTGTCCCCAATCGATCCTTAAACATCTTGTTGACGAGCCTTTGATACGTTGCACCTGCATTTTTAGTCCAAAAGGCATGGCAATATAACAATAAATACTGTGGGGGTTATGAAGGCGGTGTCCTCTTGGTCGAGATGGTTCCATCTCGAATTTGTTGAAATCCCGAGGACGCGTCCATGAAAGTGAGGAGTTCGTGACACGAAGTGGCATCAACTAGTGAATCTATGTGCGGCAAAGGGAAAGGATCTTTTGGGCAGGCTTTATTTAAGTCGGTGAAGTCGACGCAAACTCGCCATTTCCCGTTTCTCTTCTCTACCACAACCACATTCGCCATGACCATCTTGGATAATCGACCTCCCGTATCATGTTGGCTTTGAGTAAGCGCTCTACCTCTTCCTTGATGATCCGATTTGGTTTCGCAAACTTTCTACGTTTTCGGTGCACTTGGTTTAAAGCTAGGATCTATGTTAAGTTTGTGAGTGATGACATCTTTGCTAATGCTGTCATGTTATCATGTTTCCAAGCGAAACTCTTTATTACGCTTCTTAATAGGTTCACAAGCTTCTCTTCTATATCGACGGGACGTCGGTGCCAATAAGTACTTTGATGTAGGGTTGGAAGGATCTAACAAGACTTCTTTCACATCATCCTCCCTAGCTTCCAGGACTTCACGTACTTTCCTCGGTAATTGCTATGCTTGTTTTGGAGATGTAGACGCCTTCATTGAAGTTTTGTAACATTCCTTGGCCACTTGTTGATCAGCTGTAAATCTTAGCGACACCCCAAGGTGTTGGAAACTTCACACACCGATGGTAAGTGGAGGGTACGGCCTTCATTCCGTGAATCCATGGTCTTCCAAGAATGACATTGTAAGATGTTGCGCAATCAATTACGCAGAACTGCTCCATGGTGTTGAGGCCCTTTGAGTATATTGGAAGCTTTATCTCCCCCACCGTTTCTTTGATTTCACCATTGAAGCCTACCGGCCTTGAAGACTTTTTGACAATCTCCGATTCACGGGATGTTCATTTCCTTAAGTGTACCCGACATAATAAGATTGACGGATTTGCCCCCATCTACCGTAATACGTCGTATTGTACAGTTGGCGATCTGCAAGAAAATAACCAGGACCGTCATGATGGGGTTCCAGCAAGTTATCACGATCACTTTCATCAAAGGTAATTGGATCCGGGCAAGGTGTCGACATCTTGGGCTGTCTCTGCGGCTTTTCCTCTTTTGACTCCTTAGCGTGTCGTTTTGCGGCGTAATAGGATGTTCCACATATTTACGAGCCTCCACCGATGAAGTTGATCACCTTTGTTGATGCTGGGGAGAAACCGGCCTTTCGGCTTCATGAGGAGCTTCGCATTTTCACCTCTCTTCTTTTCTGGATCCCAGCAACTCCTTAAGATGTCCTTTCGAGAGTAAGTAACTAATCTCCTTTCTTAACGCGATGCAGTCTTGAGTAACGTGTCCAAAGTCTTCATGGTAAGCGCACCATTTTGATTTGTCACGCCATCCTGTGGTTTTGTCCGTTTTCTTTGGCCATCTGGCTTTGTCTTCTAGGTTGCCCATTGCACATAGTACACCTGAAATGTCAACAGAAAAACAATAATCAGAAATGTTAGGCACATTATCACTATCTTCATCCTCACCGTCTACCGAATTAATTTTGCTAGTGTCAATTCTCGGATAAGGATTGGGACGGTTGTTCTGCGATGGGACGATTCGGTCTTTTACTGTCGGGATGGTGCATATGTCGACGTCTTGGATGACGACTTCGATCTTCGCGGCTCATCTTCCTCCGTCTTATGAACCTTAATGCCCTGCTCCTGACTTCTTCTAGCCGCTTACAAGGAGTCATTACCAAATCTTGATAATACTGTGAATCTTTCTTCAACCCCATTTTGAATGCTTCTGTGGCTGTCGACATGTCAAGATTGGGAATTTCTAACACCTCCTTATTGAACCGATGGACATAATCCTTCAGAGTCTCATTAGGCTGCTGGGTCACATTGTAGAGATCACTTGTCAACTTTTCAAATTGTCGACTGCATGAGAATTGGTTATAGAACATGTTGATGAGCTGGGCGTATGAACCAATTGAACCTAGGGGTTGCCTAATCAGCCATTTGAGAGCTGGTCCAGACAAGGTAGATCCAAATCCCCTGCATAAGCAGGCCTCCCGGTACTGAAGTGGGATATGGACTATGTCCATCTTTTCTTGATAGTGTGCAACATGCTCTTCTGGGTCCGTGGTGCCATCGTACAACTTCATAGATGGTACGCTGAAACGCTTCGGGATGTCGACATTTGCAATTGCTGGGACAAACCGGGATTGATTGTAGCAGTTTTGGGTCACTGGTTGAATTGGAGGAGTTACACCTGGCACGTTCATTATCAGTTCTCTGAGATCCTGCATCTGTTTAGCTAGTGGGTTTCCTGCAAAAGGGTCAGCCATAGGAATACGATTGAAATTATTATTATTGAAAAGATTATTTAGCAAACCAGAATCGTCCGTAGTAGTCGTGACAGTAGTGTTGTCTATAAATGGAATGAATGGGGTGAATCTGCGGAAGATGGCGTCAATGGGGTGTCCCCAGGTAAAGATGTCGACATCATTAAAGATGTCGGCGGATGAGTTTGAGGAGGATCGCCCATTGGAATGAATTCACTCGAAATGTAGATCCTCCGGTGTTGTCAAAGTTGAGAACCCTTGCACGCAGTGGTGATATGTTCTCAAGCCGAGATGCGATGAGCCGTTGGTCTTTCCGCATCTTAATCATGGAATTGGTCAACACCTTCGAATTGTTGTCTTGCTGGTCCAACCTTTGATTCAACCTTGGTTAGGATACTCCGGATGTCGGCATCTGCATTGGGAAGAGGTTGCCCCCTTTTGTGGAGTCCTCGTAGGTTGAGTTGGGCCGAGACCCGGTGCGAGGAGGTGGTGGTAACAAGCTGGTTCTACCTCCTGACGTGGGAACAACGGCGGGACCTTTCCGGCGGTGGACACATTGGAGGGTGCAGACATAGTGAATTTGGTTAGGAAATGTTTCAAATAACCGATAAACCACGAGGCCCCTCGGTGGGCGCCAAATTGTTTTGGTAGAAAAAACAATAAAGTAGAATCTTAACTAGGTTTAGTGTGTGGATTGAATAATAAGGAGGGAACTATGGAATTCGATTATATGGAACAAAAGAATGAAAAAGAGATAATGACAACACGATTTGTTAACGAGGAAAACCTTGGAGGTGATAACCTCTTTGGAAAAAACCCCGGGAGTTAGGTCTCCAACCTTAAAGGTTTCACTATAATAATCACGATTACAACTTTGGAAGATAATGGAGAGGATTACAAGAGCTTGTGTGTAGAGTGTGTGCGTATGAGCATGAATGTGTTTTTCCGTCTCCATTTCCCCTTAAATACAAGTAGATATGAAAGAGTCAATATGGTTCCTATAATCTCGGCATTTTGGTTTATCACTTCAACCTCCGTGAGACCAAGTCGCCCTAGCCGTTTGAAGATCTGTTGAACGTGCTTGGAGATTGTTCCGCATTCCTCTCTTAATTACTGAAAAATAAGAATAAGAATATTAGGAAATATTGAACAAGTAAATATTAAAACAATACTTACAGTGTAATGACATCTCGATATGCAGGGATCAATTGAAGATGTCGCCATGTTGAAAAATGCCTGCAAAGAGTATACATATATATATATATGTATATATATATATGTATACATATATGTATACATATACATATATATATACATGTATGTATATATATACATGTATGTATATATACATATATATGTATATATACATATATATGTATGTATATATGTATATATATATACATATGTATGTATATATATATACATATATACATGTATATATATATATATATATATATATATATATATATATATATATATATATATATATATATATATATATATATATATATATATATATATATATATATATATATATATATATATATATATACACGACAATTGTTTGTCGCCTAAAAGTAAAAAAAAAGTGACGAGACTTTGTGGCCTTAATTTAGTCCTAGACCAAAATAATTTTGGGCGACGAGTTATAATATTTGTGGTCTAAATTTGGTTACATAGGAGATTTGCCACCAAAGAATACTTTTAGGCGATCAAATGTAGTTTTCGTGGCCTTAATTTGGTTACTCAGGAGACCAAAATACTTTGTCACCAAAGAACACTTTAGGCAATCAAATGTAATTTTGTGGCCTTAATTTGGTTACTTAGGAGACCAAAATACTTTTTCACCAAAGAAATCTTTTAGGCGACCAAATGTAATTTCGTGGCCCTAATTTGGTTACTTAGGAGACCAAAATACTTTGTCACCAAAGAACACTTTTAGGCGACCAAAATGTAGTTTCGTGGCCTTAATTTGATTACTTAGGAGACCAAGATACTTTGTCACCAAAGAACACTTTTTAAGCGACCAGGTAATAATTTCGTCGCCTAAAACCTGAGGCCAAAAGGTTTGTGTGACAAATCTTTGGCAACAAAAATTGGTCACCATATGTTTGTGGCGGCGGATTTAAGGATTTAAGGATAAGGCGACCAATTTTGTTGTCGCCTAAAATGTGATTTCTAGTAGTGTTGTATGAAAACAATCCAAATCTATTGATTTCGAAATCACAAAAGATACAATAGATGAATCTTAAGAAATACTCCCTTTGTCCCACCTCAATTGATCCACTTTTTTTTTTGGGACGTTCCACCTCAATTGAGTCATTCCATAAATGGAAAGAAGTGAACAGTGTTTCGGACATTTATACCCTCATAATGTTTATATATTTACAAAAAAAACATTCATTATACTCTTATAATTTTAACATATTTACAAAAAAACAATCATTAACTTATTATTTCTCCCACTCATTCTCTCTCCTATAAAAAACCATTCATTAACTTACTATTTCTCCCACTCATTCTCTCACCTATTAAATATTTTTAACTTTTACATTCTCTCTCCTTTAATCTTCTATTCACTTTCAATTCTTTATTCATTTTTCTTAAAAATCATAAATCATGAAATAAACCAATGGCTTAATTGAACAGGGACGGAGGTAGTACTTTTTATTTATAGTTATTTGATTATTTCTGTTTCATAATCTTTGGCGATCATGTGGTCAATCTAACAACTAATTAGAGTGCGAACATGATCGCCAAAGATTATGAAAGAGAAATCTAGGAAGTGTGTTGTCGTTGGGCTATAAATCACACAAACTAGAAGAATGATGTGTGGATTTGTCGCACTCTCATTTATATCCTTTTTATGTGGTGTTTATATTATTTTATTTTTCCATTAAAAAAAATCATTGGTAATATACAACGTGTTAGCGTCACCCAAGTAAAAAGTGACATCACAGCACCACATAAACGTCCTTTTCTAAGTTACTTAGAAACTTGATATTTATTTGTATTTATAGCGAACAATGTTCAATCACTTGCAACAACATCCAAATTAAAATAATTGATTGTTTTTTAATTTAACTCTTCAACGTACAATTCAAATTAAATTCAAATTTCTCGCGTAGATAACTGAATGCTCATTTATGGAAACTACAAAATTTTATCAGGCCATCTCCGTCGATTATATGCTGCAGGAAACATCTGGCAACGTACCAATAAACGTTCCATTAGCATTAGAACAACTAGCGGAAACATATGATCCGGTTATGTCAACTTGATCCATCGTGATATCGATACAAGGTATTGTCTCGCTACAATTGAAGTCGATCCCAAATTGTGTCGTCGAAGATCCTTGTATGTTTCTATAAGTAATGTGGCTCACTGCAACTGCAGATGCTGATGGCTATAATTAAGAAAGAAAATTAATTAAACAAAGTTAGATTCATAAAGAAATTATTATAAATATCAAAAGAAAATTATTTGCTTGGAACATTAGTAATTAAATAACTTACTGGATCATCACAAGATTTTTCAAGGCAATAATGTTGATTAATAATAATAGGGTTGTTAACATTCGTAAGCTGGATGTGCTCAAATAGGATGTCCTTTGCATATCCCGAGCCACCCTAAAATCCAGAAAATGAAGGGGAAAAAAAAATAAGAAAATGAAAATAAAAACACATTTTAAAGTAGGGTTTTCATAAGTTGGTATTATTACCGGCACTGTCTTGATTCTTAATCCATTTGTTGTATCACTAATAGTGCAGTTGGTCACGCGTACTTGTTCCACTGTATCATTATTTCCATTTTCTCCGAGACTTCCAATGCTGAGAGAGAGAGAGAGAGAGAGAGAGAGAGAGAGAGAGAGATTAGGGTTAGAGTTTGAGAAATAACGACTAGTGTAGATGTATATATCTTCATTTCTGTTAACGTAATTAAAGGATTTGATTTATTCAATCATAATCCCTTCCTTGTAAATAGAGATATATTAGAATTATTTTAGGATGATAATTCTTATCACTTAGAACTACTTACTGTTGTATAAATACACGGAGTCTTCTAATCATTTAATCAAGGAGAATGGAATACACATTTACTAATTCTCTCATGGTATCTGTTGGGGATGGAATTTTCACTATATGTATATGATTGACATCTTGAGTAGGTCAGCATAGCATCTTGAAGCTGGAACAACTTGGGAGCAGTTTTGCGGTTCCTATTTTTTAGGAGATACTTGGGCACTCAGAGAAGACCAATTCCACCATGATTCTCCACCAACCACCATCAACAGTCATGCCCGAAATCTTCTTCTCAGCAACTCCATCATGCCGAGTTTTTAGGGATTTGATTATTATCTTTTTATTTTACCTTTATTATAAATAGGGGTATGGAGATTATGAAAAACACATGTATTCTCACACACTGACGCTCCTGTAATCTCTCTCCATACTTCCGAGCTTGTAACTCACTGATCATAGTAAAACTTTGGTCAAGGTAGGTCCCAAATCCTCCCGAGGTTTTATGCTGGCGAACAAGTTGTTCAAGGGCTTTCCTTGTAAAAATTCCTTTGTTCGTTGATTATCACGTACACAAATCTATATTCCATTGCACCCAATTCTTTCCTTGAAATATTTGGTTATTTACAATCACTTGTCGAAATTTGACCAAAACAATTTGACGCCGTCTGTGGGAACTTTGGTTTTTTAGATTTGTTTAGAACATCAAAATGATCAATCCAACTTCCGGTCAGGTAACCTCAGTAACCTCCGCGGCTGGGGGCAGGGCGACTGGGGGGCAGCTAGATGCACCTCGAGAGATGGTCGCGTCTGAAATCAATCTTGGTTTCGTGACTAATATGGCAACCATGTTGAATGAACTGAATAAGCGAATGGATGCTCAGCAGGATACCAATACTATGATTTTCAATGCAATTGAGAATCTGCGAAAAGGGAATCAAGTTGAGCCTCAAGTTGTAACTCCATTATCACCTTTATTTCCTAGAACTCTTTTTGGTGCAGGTACTGGGGGCAATCTTGGAGACATCCCCATGGCGAGTGCAGTACAGACTGATAGTACAACTGTGATAACTAGTCAAGTTGCCCAACATGGTCACACCTTCCCATTCAGCCAACCTGTGCCAACATCTTGCTATACTTATGCCACTCCGTCTTCAGGACAAACAGGGAGTTTTTATTATGCATTCGGTCATTCTGCTTCTCAACTTTATGCTAACACTTTTGCAGAAAGTCAAGTTGTTAGAGAGTTGCAGCAGATCAAAGAGATGATTAGGAATGTGCCTGGAGTTACCTTGCCTTATCATCAAGCTTCTCCAACTTGTTATAATGAGTCTCGCTTTGTTCCAGCAATAGCCAACATGGAGATCCCGAAGAGATTTGCAGTGCCCCACATGAAGAAGTACGATGGGAGCACAGATCCAGTAGAGCATGTGTTGCTATACCAAGAATTAATGGACATTATCGGCATTCCTTCAATCTTCAAAGAGGCTGTCTTTGTAGGGGCTTTAGTTCCACCTTGTGCGGACCCGGCTTCGAAATGGCTAACCGGCCTATCTCTAAACTCTATATCATCTTATTCTCAATTAGTCAATATGTTTGGGAATCAATTTTCATGTAATAGAGCTTTTGAGAAACTAACTAGTGACCTCTACAGGGTGGTGCAACGAGTGGACGAAAGCTTGAAAGACTATTTGAACAGGTTCAACAAAGAGGCAGTGACCATCCCCAACTTGAACATGTCCACAGCCACCAAGGCATTCAGATTGGGCTTGAAGAAGGGATCACCTTATTATGACGAATTGGTCATGACTCCATGCAAGAGACTTGAAGATGTCAGGACGAGAGCTGTTAAATTCATCAGACTGGAAGAAGATAAGCTCATAGTCCTAAAATAACCACACTGAGGCTGACAAAATAAGAAAAGATGACCGCCTATCTTCAACATGTCAAAATGTTAGCAAAAAAAAAAAAGTACCTCAAGTTGTATTTCATGTAAGTTGTCATTTTTTCATAAAAGCAAATTCCAAAAACAGGTATGATTTAAATTTTGTCAAGTCATTTATTTATGTTTGTCAATTCTTATGTTATGCTAAAAATTCTCACTGACTTAAGCATCGGAGGGGTGTTAGCTAAGCTAACACCCAATCCTAACATGAATTTGTTTTGCAAGGTATACAACTTGAACAAACGGAGTAGGCTCAACATGTTGACACGCCAGTACGGCTGATACTTGTTGGGACCTAAAGTCGGAGTAGGTCTAAGCATGTTAACACGCCAGTACGGCTCCAACATGTTTAGACCTAGGAAGAAGAATTTCAACATGTTGACACGCCAGTACGGCTGATACATGTTGAAACTCTAGCTGGAGAGGGATAGAACTTGTTGACACGCCAGGACGGCTGATACTTGTTCTATCTCTTCAAACGGTTACCTCTGATCAAAGGTACAATTTACATATGGTTAAAAGATTATACATCTTTTCAAACGAATTAAGGTTTTGACACCTTCGCCTGGGCGCACGATTTCACACTTATTCAAGTTGTGACCATTGGTTGTAACATTAACATGTTACCAATATGAACACCCGAAAAAGATGAAATCATCTTCCAATCAACTAAGGAGTGAAGATTAACATCTTCACCGAAAATCAAGTTCAACACACAAAAGTAAGTCATGACAACACAAACATGACTCACGTGATCCAAAGCAAAGTCATACAAATCAAATATAAAAATTTTGAGGACCAACCCTCATCTAACATACCAAATTTCAAACATCTAAACTAATGTTTCTTAAAGCTTTATCTTGGTATGTTGCCAAGTTGTTACCATCCTGGTTTCCATCAAGTACTTAGAAGCATCATTCAAGGCGTTCGACAACTCTTTGGCGTAATCAATCGCTTCCTTAATGTCGATGAGGGGAGTAGCAGTTTTAAAATTCCTTGACTCTCCAAGTTTTCTCCGATTCAAGAAATTTTGGGGGCAATTGTTGGGGATGGAATTTTCACTATATGTATATGATTGACATCTTGAGTAGGTCAGCATAGCATCTTGAAGCTGGAACAACTTGGGAGCAGTTTTGCGGTTCCTATTTTTTAGGAGATACTTGGGCACTCAGAGAAGACCAATTCCACCATGATTCTTCACCAACCACCATCAACAGTCATGCCCGAAATCTTCTCCTCAGCAACTCCATCATGCCGAGTTTTTAGGGATTTGATTATTATCTTTTTATTTTACCTTTATTATAAATAGGGGTATGGAGATTATGAAAAACACATGTATTCTCACACACTGACGCTCCTGTAATCTCTCTCCATACTTTCGAGCTTGTAACTCACTGATCATAGTAAAACTTTGGTCAAGGTAGGTCCCAAATCCTCCCGAGGTTTTATGCCGGCGAACAAGTTGTTCAAGGGCTTTCCTCGTAAAAATTCCTTTGTTCGTTGATTATCACATACACAAATCTATATTCCATTGCACCCAATTCTTTCCTTGAAATATTTGGTTATTTACAATCACTTGTCGAAATTTGACCAAAACAGTATCAGTCTGAAAACACCCAAACCCTAATTCGTGTTTTTTTTTTAATTTTTTGACTGCCGCCTCCATCATGTCTTCTTCGAGTTCATCAGACTCTCTTCCCTTTGCTTCTCTCATTCACATGATCACTGTCAAACTCACCTCCCTTAATTATCTACTATGGAAGAACCATGTTTCTTCTCTTCTCTCATGTCAAGACATACTCGGTTATGTCGATGGATCTTTGGCCGCTCCTCCCTCTGAGATCACAGACGAGATTGGCAAAAAGATCCCAAATCCCGCTCTTCTCTCTTGGTCACACCAATATCGGAAATTAAAGAGCCTCCTTCTTTCCTCCCTCACGGAAGAATCCATGGTTGTCGTTATTGGCTGTCAAACTTCTAGGGGCGTATGGCTGGCTCTTGAATCCACTTTTAGCCATGCCTCTAAATCCCGTGAGGTTAGCTTGAAAGACACCCTATTTGCCATGAAGAAAGGTTCATCGACGGTCTCTGATTATGGCCGCCGTTTCAAAGCTGTTTGTGATCAACTAGCCGCCATTGGTCGTGGTATTGATGAGACAGACAAGGCTCACTGGTTCCTTCGTGGCCTTGGTCCCTCTTTCTCGGCTTTCTCCGCTTCTCAGATTGCAATGGTTCCACCTCCAACGTTCTTTGATCTCCTGATCCCTCGTGCAGAAAGTTTTGATCTTTTTCTCAACTCACTTGAGAACAATACACCTCCTGCTCCCGTTCCTGCTGCAACGTTCGCTGCACAACATGGGTCTGTTGGTGATGCTGGAAACTGTGGCCGAGGTAGGGCTAATGCTTCCAGGGGTAGGAGTCGTGGTACTCAGACTCGTCGTCCTCCCCGGTGTCAAATTTGCAGAGTTGAAGGCCATTATGCTGACAAGTGTGACCAACGCTTTTCTGGTAATAGTCCCGCTAAGCTTGCCGAGGCACTCACTGCGTCATGTAACATTTCTAAAACTACGCCTTCTGACTGGTATATTGACACCGGCGCCACATCACATATGACTCCGTCCTCTTCTTCTCTGGACACTTCCGTCGATTATTCTGGTAATGAACGTGTAGCAGTGGGTAATGGTGCTCTTCTTCCTATATCTCATACTGGAACTATTTCTCTCTCTCATGATATTAAATTATTGGATGTGCTTGTTGTCCCTCATATTACAAAGAACTTACTATCAATCAGTAAACTCACAACCGATTTTCCTGTTGATGTATTATTTACTGATTCATCCTTTATTATTCAGCATCGGGCCAACAAGGCAATCCTGGCAAGAGGCCGGCGTGATTGTGGATTATATGTTCTGGAGCAAGGACAACAAGCTTTTATTTCATCTATTAGTACTAGTCGTCTTCGTGCATCATTTGAGTTGTGGCACTCTAGACTAGGCCATGTCTTTCATGATACAATTTCTCTTTTGAATAAGTTAGGGTATTTGAAAGTTACCTCCATTTTACCCAAGCCTGCTCTTTGTACGTATTGCCAACTTGCAAAGAGCAAGCATTTACCTTTCGTGTTAAATAATAAACGTGCTTCACACGTACTTGATTTAGTTCATTGTGATTTATGGGGTCCTGCTCCAGTTTCATCCACGAATGGTTTTTGGTATTATGCAATTTTTATTGACGACTTCTCCATATTTACGTGGTTTTATCCGTTACATTCTAAAGATGAGTTCTATGACGTATTGCTTGCTTTCTCTGCTCTATTTCATAATCAATTTAATAGCAACATTAAAGGTTTTCAAAGTGATGGTGGCACTGAGTTTACTAATAAAAAGGTTCAAAAGTTCTTTAGTGATAATGGCATTCAACATAACATATCTTGTCCTTACACTCAAGCACAAAATGGAAGATCCGAACGTAAGCATCGTCATTTTACGAAAACGGGTCTTGCTATGATGTTCAATGCCCATGTTCCGGCTGCTCTTTGGGTAGATGCCTTCTCTTCAGCCGTATATATTATTAATCGGCTCCCATCTTCCGTCTTGAAGGGTAAAACTCCGTTTGAAATGCTATTTCACACACCACCGAATTTTGAAAATTTTCACCCATTCGGGTGTCAGGTATTTCCATGTCTTCGTGACTATGCCAAGCATAAGCTTTCACCTCGTAGTGCCCCATGTGTTTTCATTGGCTATAGCAGCAATTACAAATGGTTTCGGTGTCTCGATCCACTCACAGGCAAAAACTATATTACACGCAATGCTCAGTTTAATGAGGCTGATTTCCCTTTCTCTGGCTCGGCTAGTACTACCCCTCTAACGAACCTGGTGCTGGCTTCCTTTCTTGAGCCTGCCGTGGCTCAATCTGCTCCAGCTCCTATGGCCAGTCCGTCTTTGGAATCTTCTGGACTGCCTCTATCTACTAGCCCATCTACACCTGGGCCTTGCAACCTCTGTATGGTTGTTCCGTCTTCAGATTCTGAGCCGGCTCCTAGGCCATTTTTTCTTGAACAGCAAGAGCCCACTGGCCGTCCTTCACCTGAACAGCCTGTTGCTGCCGTTCCACCAGCCCAACCCACAGTCGGTCATCACATGACCACTAGGTCCAAGGCTGGAATTTTCCGTCCTCGCTATGTTGTTGATTTAGCCCACACGGCACTTTTGAGCTCGTTACTCTCTTCGACGGAACCAAAGGGGTTCAAATCAGCTGCTAAACATCCTCACTGGCTTGCAGCTATGGATGAAGAAATGACTGCTCTTCGTGGGAACAATACTTGGGATCTTGTAGCTCGTCCCTGTGACACTAATATTGTTGGCTCCAAATGGGTATTTCGCACTAAGTATCTCGCTAATGGCTCTATTGACCGTCACAAAGCACGGTTAGTCGCCCAAGGTTTCACCCAACTCCCAGGTTTTGACTACTCTCATACATTTAGTCCGGTTGTCAAGGCATCTACAGTTCGTATTATTCTTGCACTTGCTGTCCTTTTCAAATGGCCTCTTCACCAGCTTGACGTCAAGAATGCATTCCTTAATGGAATTCTTTCCGAGTCGGTCTACATGGAACAACCCCCCGGTTATACTGATCCTCGTTTCCCCAACCATGTGTGTCGCTTAAAGAAGGCTTTATATGGTCTTAAACAGGCACCACGTGCTTGGTTTTAACGGTTCAGTGCTTTCCTTGCTACTCTTGGCTTTTCTTGTAGTCGGGCAGATACCTCTCTATTTATCTTCCGTCGTGGCACCTCGATTCTTTATTTGTTAGTTTATGTTGATGACATAATTCTAACTGGCAATACTCCAACTTTGATTCAAGAATTCATCTCCAGGCTCCACAATGAATTTGCCATTTAAGATCTTGGTCGTCTAAACTATTTTTTGGGCCTCGAAGTTACCTACACCTCCACGGGGTTGTTCTTAAGTCAGGCTAAGTATGCTCACGACATCCTCAAACGGGCAGATCTTCTTAACTCCAAACCAGTGGCCACTCCTCTTGCTGCTGGTGCTACTCTTGTGACTACTGGTTCACCATTTCATGACCCTACTCTTTATCGATCTCTCGTCGGAGCCCTTCAATATTTAACAATAACCCGTCCAGATCTCTTATTCGATGTGAACCTTGTTAGTCAGTTTCTTCACTCCCCCACTAATGATCATTTTCAGGCTGCCAAGCGCATCTTGCGCTATGTGAAAGGTACCACTGATTTTGGTCTTTCCTTCACACACTCCTCTGATCCCTCTATTCTTGGGTATTCCGATGCGGATTGGGCTCGTTGCTTGGAAACTCGTCGCTCCACTTATGGATGCTCTATATTTTTTTGTGGCAATTTAATCTCTTGGAGCGCCAAAAAGCAACCTACTGTTGCTCGTTCAAGCTGTGAATCCGAGTATCGTGCCCTTGCCAATAACGCAGCCGAGCTTGTCTGGGTTACCAATTTGCTTCGTGAGCTTAATGCTCTCCCCTCACCGGTTCCTTCGTTGCTCTGTGACAACAAGAGCGCAATTTTCCTTAGTCAAAATCCTATTGCTCATAAACGTGCTAAGCACATTGAACTCGACTATCACTTTGTTCGAGAATTGGTATCTTCAGGCAAACTTGTCACCAAGTTCGTTCCTTCTCATTTTCAACTTGCGGACGTCTTCACTAAGAGTTTAGCTCGTCCTTTGTTTGAATTTTTTCGGTCCAAGCTTCGAGTTGGACCAAATCCTGCCTCTCGCTTGCGCAGGGGGGGTGTTAACGTAATTAAAGGGATTTGATTTATTCAATCATAATCCCTTCCTTGTAAATAGAGATATATTAGAATTATTTTAGGATGATAATTCTTATCGCTTAGAACTATTTACTGTTGTATAAATACACAGAGTCTTATAATCATTTAATCAAGGTGAATGAAATACACATTTACTAATTCTCTTATGGTATCAGAGCCGACCCAAGTTGATGTTGGGATTGAGTTAACCCGTGTTGGGTTTAAATTGATCATGCCGGCGTATTAATAGTCCACTTGTAGAGCCAAGTTACCGGCCTACAAGTGAGGGGGCGTGTTAAAGTTTCATGTATCCTACATCAACTTGGAGAATAAAATTAATCAACTATATAGATTGACTAAACCTCACCCCTTAACAAAGTCTTTTAAGGGGATGAAGACCCAATTCTAATAATTTCAAATCATACAAATTTTTTATTTTTTTTTAGATATATATTAAAAAATGAGTAAAATTTTGAGCAAAAATGCATATTTGAAGACGTACCTTATGCCATGTCCAGGTCCACATGTTACATCGGTAACGTTTATATCGAACGTGCCACCATTAATAGCCACGCAATCATCCCCTATTTTATTTCAAGTGTACTAAAATCATTCTCATTTCATGGTATCTTGGTATAAAATTCATTCAAACTAGAAATTTAAAAAACACAATATTTTGGGGGAAACTAGTTTCTCCCTAAATTATAAAAAGTCCTGTTTTTTTAAACTGTTCCTATATTCGTCAAATACTTGCAAGTTGAAAAAAATTGAACTTTTTATAATTTATGAAGAAACTGATTTCTCTCAAAACTTGCTCTTTAAAAAAATGGGGCTAAAAATCATACCTGTTCCGATAAAAGAGTCATGAAAATTGACATGGGTCGAATTAGTGATATCAATACCATCAGTATTTGGGCTTTCTTCAGGTGCAAATATATGAATATGACCAATATTTACATCATTTGAATTATGAACCCCAATATGAATTCTAGGGCTATTAATATGACTTGTCCCATTTAAATGAAGGCCATTGCATTCTTCGAAATGTAAAGCCTGCAAAAATTCATCTAACACTCTCTCAAAAACGATGTATAAATAATAAAACAATTATACTCCCTCCGCCCCATTAATAACTTCACCAATTATTCAAAATGGCGTTCCGTTAGAAGCTTCACTGATGCAGGAGGAGTCCACCCAAGCGGCCGCCTGTGGAACCACCAGGCGTACGCCTCAAGTGCAGGGGACGGGGAGGAACTTTCGGGCTTTGAGGCGGACGCCTCAGTCCTCTCCATGCGGGCGCCTCACGCTATTGACGGGATTGCCGATGTTTGCGTTGGAATAATGATTGCTGCTGCTATTTTAATTTTATTTAATTAGGGTGCTGATGTTTGCGTTGGAATACTATTGCTACTATTTTAATTTTATTTTACTTAGGGGTACTTTAGTCAATAGGATTTTAATTAGGTCATTAGGGTTTTATTTCTAGAATGTTCTTTTACTAGTATAAATAGTTATGGTAGGGTTTTTGTAAAAGACAGTTTGCAGCTTTTGATTAATTAAATTTCAAAGAGTTTTCTCTTTATTCCTGGTGGATTCCAGATTACTGCTGGTGGATTCCAGTATTGTGTTTGAGGATTTTTCGCATGAAGAATTCTTGTGATTAGTGCGCTAATCACGAAATTTATCCGGCTTCCGTGCTGCGTCAGTTGGTATCAGAGCAGGTCTTACCCTGTCTTTTCATCACTGATTGGTTATGGGGTACCAAGCAACAAAGGCAGATGCGGATGGCGTAACCACTGCTATTGCCGCGTTGGAAACAAAGGTTGCAGCGTTGGTGGCTGCCCAACAAGGTCACAACGCTCGTGCTACAAAAAATCGTAGGGGCGAGGGAGACAGGGAGGTTGAACCGGTTCGTCGTCACACACAGATTGATCTAACGAAGAAGATGGCAATTAATGGAGGTAACACTGCTGACACCCATGCTCTTCTTGTTAAAATTAATTGTAAGCTTGATCGTGCTCGACAAAAGGAACAATATTTTCTAGAGTTAGAGGATGAAGAACTCGACGAAGCGGACAAGCATGATCGACTTGTGCGAAATATAAATTAATCGAGATCCGAATCGAGCATCAAGGAGCGAGTGCTTAGGCAATGGCTACATAGGATGGAAGCCAAATATTATGCCGATAAAGCCGATCACTACACCGCCAAGATTCGTAAACCGAAAGCGACGTAGATCTGGGCAGTCCATGAACGTGTCAAGGAGAACGTCGGGGCCGGTTCGAGGTCTTGTTGCGTAATAACAAAATTGATGTTCAAGAAGTTCCAAGTCGAAAAATCCGTCTTTCCGCAGCTTCCCTTGGCCGAATCTGAAGAGAAGGTGGAGGAAGGGGCAGCTTTATGTCCAGAATACGAGATCCTTCAGGTATTTGAAATTGTTCCTGCAAGTATTATGGTTCCTACAAATATTATGGTCCATGATCTTGCCCTTGTTGAGCCCATGAATAAAGATGTGGGTGGTATTATCGGGTCTACACCATCGATCTTTGAGCATGTCGTGGGTGTAATTGATTGGACAAAAGAATTTAAATACGATGATATTTTTGATCATGGGGAGACTGTGGAAGAGTCCATGGAGGACACTAGTTTTTCATTCATTATGGGCTCTGAGGAAGATGGAACGAACGATCAACGGATGGGTGGGATTGGTAGTCTTAATTTTCATCCGGACAAAATTGGTCTACCTCAAAATTTTCAAAAGGGGCGAATGTATTCAAAATACTTGTTTCATTGGGACGGACAAGTGTTAAAATTCTTTCCGAAGGCAAGAAAAGCATTAATTTATTTAAAATATTTGTTCTTCTGGGGCGGATCTTGCCAAATATCAGATATGAACTCGGGGTCGAGTTCTTTTGAAGAGTGGTTGACTGATGCAGGAGGAGTCCACCCAAGCGGCCGCCTGAGGAACCACCAGGCGTACGCCTCAAGTGCAGGGGACGGGGAGGAACCTTCGGGCTTTGAGGCGGACGCCTCAGTCCTCTCCATGCGGGCGCCTCACGCTATTGACGGGATTGCCGATGTTTGCGTTGGAATAATGATTGCTGCTGCTATTTTAATTTTATTTAATTAGGGTGCTGATGTTTGCGTTGGAATATTATTGCTACTATTTTAATTTTATTTTACTTAGGGGTACTTTAGTCAATAGGATTTTAATTAGGTCATTAGGGTTTTATTTCTAGAATGTTCTTTTACTAGTATAAATAGTTATGGTAGGGTTTTTGTAAAAGACAGTTTGCAGCTTTTGATTAATTAAATTTCAAAGAGTTTTCTCTTTATTCCTGGTGGATTCCAGATTACTGCTGGTGGATTCCAGTATTGTGTTTGAGGATTTTTCGCTTGAAGAATTCTTGTGATTAGTGCGCTAATCACGAAATTTATCCGGCTTCCGTGCTGCGTCATTCACCTTTCCTTTTTTGGCAAAGAATCTTTACTATTTTCTCCCCTCATTCTCTATCCTATTTCACTATTACACTCACAACACTTTTCCAATTTACTATTTCCTCTACTCATTCTCTCTCCTATTTTACTATTACATTCACAACATTTTCTTCACCCTTAATTTGCGTGTCAAGATCAAAATGGTGAACTAATTATTGGGACGGAGGGAGTATATCGCGAAAGCTTGATTGAGGCTTGATCTATAACAGATTAAATATTTAGATCAAATGGTAACTCTACATGGTACCAGAGTGAAAGGTTTCGAGTTCGATTTCATCCGGTTGAAGTATTACCCAAATTTATGTGTACAAAAATTGTTGTGTGTTGGCATGCCCGATAATGTAGCATATACTCCCTCCGTCCCATTTAAGATTTCACTTTTGCCGTTTCGGGCGTCTTATATAAGATTTTACTTTTTTAAAATGGTAAAAAATATTTACTATTCCTCCCACTCATTCTCTTTCCTACTTTACGTTTATACTTATAACATCAATCAACCGACTACTCTCTATCTTACATTCTCTCTCCTATCTCACTTTTCATACTCACTAACACTTACACCACTTACACATTTTCTTAATTTCAGTGCAGAATAGACGTGGCCGGTTCGGTTAACCGGCCGTTCACGGTTACCGAACCGGCGGTTTCAACCTTCAAATTTCTCAACCGAAACCGAACCGGTTAACCGCCTTAGCCGATTACGGTTTTACAGTTTACCGGTTAGACCGGTTTGCCGGTTAACCGCTTTTAATTTTTTTTTTTTTATTTATTTTCTTTTTCAAATTAGGTTTTTAAAAGAAATTTTTAACATAATTAAAAACAGTTACGAAAAAAAATAATTTTCTAACAGTATTTGAATAAAAAAGTTAACTTTTTAACAGTTTTTTTGAAAAAACAGTTAATTTTTTAACATTTTCTGTTTACTTTTTAACAGTTTTTTTTTAAAAAATAATTTCCTAACAGTCCTAAAACGGTTAAACCGTCAGTTTTAATCGGCGGTTGATCGGTTTTCAAAAAACTCCAACCGTAATCGAACCTTTAAAAATCCGGTTTCAATTAAACCGGTCCGGTTAATCGCGTTGACCGGTTTATTGGCGGTTTTGGCAGGTTAAAAACCGGCCAGTTAGCCGGTCCGATTCGGTTTTTGGCCATGTCTAGTGCAAAACTCATTTTTTGTGAATTCTTATATAGAACGGAGGGAGTATGTAAACTCTCCACGTGTGCTGCGACTTGATCACACGTGAATGTGAAAGTTTAATATATATTTATGAGTATGGATCTAACTACTTAAACTTTTAGATCAAAGTTTATTTTCACGACGGCATATTTAATAGGGAAAAGCAAGCATCTTACCGCCGGGTGCTGGCAGCTTGAGCTTTTCACCTGGAAAAATAAAAGTAAAAAACATGTCCACTTCAACATCGGGAATTCAGATATAAATTGAGAGGGGAAATAATGTCTAAATATATACTTCTTCCTCCGTCCCAAAATGTTTGTTTCATTTGATTTTTTTGTTGAATTTTGACCACAAATTTATGAGAGATTAATCATGTTCATGAAATTCTAAAAGTTGTTGTTGATAATATTATTAATGGTGAATCAATAGGAATTTTTAGAATTTTATAAACATAATTAAATTGTTATATATTTGTGGTCAAAGTTCAACAAAAAAATCAAATGAGACAAACATTTTGGGATGGAGGGAGTATTATTTTTATCTATACATATTAATAAACGTACCTTTTTACCCCACCAGAGTGAACCTTGGCCATCGAAATGACCTGGTCCATCGATAACAAGACCACTTACATTAGCAAATAAAATCCAAAAATGTTCCGTATGTCCGGCACAATTCGTCCATGCATCAATTTTCTTCGGCCCGACGATGTTTCCAAGAAGCTGTACAAAGCAAAAATTCAACTCACGAACTAAATAAACTTTGATATTTGATGAAATTTAAACATAATAAATATTTGAGGAGAAATATAATTTGTTACCTTAATATAAAGTTGAGGGGAATTGCATGGACCCATGAATTGAACTGGGCTTAATAAGAATGTCTTGTCGGATGGTATTATCATTGTCGGATTTTCTGAGGTTTCTTCACATAAAGCATTCCAAGCTTCTTTAAAAGCCTTTTATTTATGCATGCAATAATAAAAACATGTCATCTCTCTATTTTCATATTTTTTTATTTAAAGTCCGGTAAATGAATGATGGTAATTTTGCTGAAAATAAACACCACTAAAACATTTTTGAATCGACGTAAATTAGTTCACTTGGTGTTGTTAATTATTTCTTGTAAATAAAAGTAAAATTTTGTTTCTAAAAATATAAAAAAACGGAGATTGTATACTTTTGTGTCATCGGTTGTGCCATTATCTCCCACGGCGCCATATGTTGTAACATCAAAAATCGCGGCCATTCCACTGTCTATAGCAAATGAAGCAAAACATGCAAAATAAAATGCTATGAAACCGAGTACTTCCTGCAATAACAATTGGAAGAGAGAGAGAGAGATGTATATATTTAGTATCGATAAATATACACGAAAAGATGAATTTTTTTTTTTGTTTTTTGATAATGTGCAAGAACGTAGTGAAATACTGACCATTATAACTCGTGTATGTTTTCGTTAAGAAAAAATGGATGGAAGCGAAGCCAATTTACAGTGGATTTATTCTTGTTTTCCATTATGCTTTTCACTCTATTCGAATATATAGAGAAAATTTTGAGCTTGAACGAGATATCAGTTTATTTAATCATATATCCGATTATAATTTCGTAATCTCAAGGATAAAAATGTATCTATTAATCTTCCTTCCTTGCATGCACTTTGGTTAAAGGTAATATATCCTAAACTTAATTTATTAGGAAATGTAGTTTCAAGTAAATATGGAAATTCAGTACTTCATATATTATCCATTGCGTGCGTTTGTTAAAGCAAGAAAACTCAAAAATTAAAGAGGCATTTACCATATAATCTCTCTTGCAAATCAATACTATTTTCTAGGACAAGTTGTATTTTGCTTAATTATATAATTTCTAGCTTAATAAGTACACCCTCCCAACATGTTACTAAATTCACCCTCCTATCATTTCACTAAGTCCACTCTCTTTAACAATTTAATTTCTCTCCAACCACCCTCACCTTAGGTCACCCCCTTCCCATCTTCTCCAGTCAACACTTCCGGCAACCATCAACTCCGGTGACTTATTTTTTATTTTTTTTTACACCGGCGACCTCTCCGGCGTCCAAACAATTGAGAACTTAACTTATCAGTAAGTTCTCAGTTGTCAACTGAACTACTAAGAACACAATTAACTCTGGCGACCACCAACTCCGGCGACCTCTCCAGCGACCAAACAACTGAGAACATAACTTATCAGTAAATTCTCAGTTGTCAACTAAACTATTAAAGAAACAATTAACTCCCGTGACCAAACAACTGAGAACTTAACTTATCAGTAAGTTCATAATTGTCAACTAAATTACTAAGAACACAATCAACTCCGGCGACCTCTCCGGCGACCAAACAACTTAGAACTTAACTTATCAGTAAGTTCTCAGTTGTCAACTAAACTACTAAAAATACGATCAACTCCGGCGACCACCAACTCTGGCGACCAACAACTCCGGCGACCTCTCCGGCGACCAAACAATTGAGAACTTATCAGTAAGTTCTTAGTTGTTATCTAAAATACTAATAACACGATCAACTCCAGCGACCAAAGAAACTGAGAACCTATCAGTAAGTTCTCAGTTGTCAAATAAACTACTAAGAACACGATCAACTCCGGCGACCTCTCCGACGACCAAACAACTGACAACTTAACTTATCAGTATGTTCTCAGTTGTCAACTAAACTACTAAGAACACGATCAACTCCGGCGATCACCAACTCTGGTGACCAACAACTCTGGCGACCTCTCTGGCGACCAAACAATTGAGAACTTATAAGTAAGTTCTCAGCTGTCAACTAAACTACTAATAACACGATCAACTCCAGCGACCAAAGAAATTGAGAACCTATCAGTACGTTCTCAGTTGTCAAATAAACTAGTAAGAACACGATCAACTCCGGCGACCTCTCCAGTGACCAAACAACTTAGAACTTAACTTATTAGTAAGTTCGCAGTTGTCAACTAAACTACTAAGCACGATCAACTCCGACGATTACCAACTCCGGCGACCTCTCCGGCGACCAAACTGTTGGTGTAGTGCCCTAGACTATAGTTATGTTTAAACTTGAAATGTTATGTATCATATTTATCATTCATTATAGAGCATGATTATTTTGTTCATTAGATGTTTACATGTTTATTATATTGAACTGCGTCCCTAGTTGTTGTGAACAACTAGTATAAGTTGGTAATGAATAATCATGAAGATGATTATATGCATGGAGATGCACATTACACTTATGGATACTTGCTAGAGAACAAGTATTGAACATAACCTACTTATGAGATTTATGGCATGGTCTGTTGTCATGATTAAATCTCATGATAGTCGTGTCATTAAAATCCTCCGTACCTGAGATTATCATCGTCTTCCACATGATGAACGTCGTATTTAATATAGTCTAACAATATCTTTAATCGGATAGCAATAAGGGCTAAGTTAGCATGATTAAATTCATGTAAGAAAGAATGATAAGTCAAGACGGGATTTGTCCCTCTCTGTTTGAGAGAAATGTTTGCTTGGGCCCATCGATGAATAGTGTTGATGAAATGTGTGGCCACACTCAAGTGATTTGATAGAGATCAAATGCATTTGGATTATCAACATATTCGAAATTGAGAAAGCATTGAACAGAATGAGTTGACATAGACCATGACTCATGTTCAATTGGACATCGTGGACAAAGGGATTGTGACATTTGATCTATCGAGGAATCAAGCTTTGATGTTATATTAATTGGGTGGATATAATGGTTTGCTAGAAACCACTTATGTCTTGTGAGGTCATGTTTTGACTCACTACCAACATAATATAATTCCTATTGGGTCACACACAAAGAGCAAATTTGATTTTGGCTGAAAATTGGGAAAATTGGAAATCTGGCATGGCATTTGGCGTGACACACTTAGCCATGAGGAACGACTCGTGCCAATAAGGACGACTCATCACGTTCTGGCCCAAGTCGTGCCTTGTGAAGGGACGACTGTATCAGAGTGCATTCATTAAAGGACAACTAGGCACGACTCGTGCCCTTGATTAACACACGTGACTTTCCTGGCTTGGCTCGTAGTGCGACAGAGTCAGCCAATGGCATCACACGTAGCGCGACACTATTAGCCAGCCCGTAATGTAAGTGCTCCAATTTGAGTTGTTAGTATTTTCTTTAGAAAATTAACGAAAGCCCTAACATTCCTAACATTTCTAACAATTCCTAACCTTTCTAACAAAGTAAGGGTAGATTAGGGATTGCCATTTAAGGTTAAACCAAGAAAAGAATCTTAAAAAAGAAAAGAAATTGGAAAAATCCGAATTAGGCAAGCTGAAAAACACAAACTGTTGGAATTTTTTGAATAATATTCTCCCTGTCCAAAGCCTGGAGCAGCATTTAATGCACCAGGCACGTTTACGGTTCGATCCACGTGGATCAAAATGATCCTCCCAGTTGCCTATAAATTGAACCCTCCTCTCTCAGTTTACACAACACAATTTACACACAGAAGTTGTACTCTGGCGAAATACAAAGAGAAAACAGTGGGAATCTCTAGATTGCCACCATTTTCTCTTGAGTCTTTCCCAATCTCACTCCAAACATTCTCAAATCACTCTCATACATACACAAGCCCAAGCTTAAATCACCCCTTAGGAGGAGGATTAGAGAGAAAACATAGAGGACTTAAGTGTTATCTACTTGTTTTCTCTTTGACCAACTCTAATCACAAACCCTAACTACATTCAAACCCTAAACACATTCAAGCCTTGAATCCATTCAAACACAAACACAAAGAAGATAGGTATAACCTCCTTCTCCTTACCCTAAAATTCTCTCATCCATGCATGCATCTCAAACTTTGAAGATGTAGTTTGTTCATCAACTTGTTCATCTTTGCTAGACCTAAAAATGTAGTCACCTTGAAATAAATTTCCATGGATGAACATTTAAAAGGTCTAAATCATTTATTACATCACTTAAAAGTATTTTTCCAAAATATTTCTTACTCAAAAGAGTTTTCAAAAATCATTTTCATACAACAAAAATCTTTGTTTCAAGTTAAATCTCCCCTTCCCATGCAAATAAAGTGCTTAGTCCTAATGTACCCTAAGTATGGCTTGATATAGTAGATCACCACTAAAATGTCTAGTTATCACTAATCAAAGCCTAAGGAAATGGGGACAAGCATGGATGCAAAACCCCTTTTAAATCTCATTTTTCTTCAAGAGGAAGTTGCTGTCCAGTAGCCTTTCTCTAAGACCTCTGTCCATGGTCTAATTTTTTGGACACAGAAGAACTTGGAATTGGGTGTTGACTACAAAATAATTTTTGTAACCAACATATGAGTAAAACTCCCTTTTTCAAATTATTTTTCCAGACATATTTCCAGACATATTTTTACTTTATTTTTTGCGTGAGTAAAACTCCCTTTTTCAAATTATTTTTCAAAGGTCAGTTCATCAGTCTCTGGAAATCCAGATTTCACATCTGAGATTTCCATAAGGTTTTGGTCTATCAAATCATCTCCAAATGAAAAATACTTTTGTAGAAACCTTATTTAAGGCGTTTTGAACAACTTTCATTCTTGGACTTTCCCCAGATTCTGAGATTTTAAAGCTCTTAAATCCATTTTAAAATCAAGTGTTCACTGCCTTTTTCATTCTGGCAGAATTGATTTTCAACTTCAAAAGGTCTTTTGAGTACCAAAACTCAACCCTAAAATCACACCAAAAATCATGGGATTTGTTCAAAGTCTTACAAAGAGTCCTCAATTTTTACTTTTCAGTTTGAACTTATTTTGGCCAAAAAACACACACACACACACACAAATGGTTTTTAATGCTTGGAAGACTCGTTTTACGAGGCACTTCGTGTTGGTGTTATGCCCTAGGCCTATGATTGATAGACTTATGTGTTGACATTATTTATTATTATATGAGATGTTTATTATTTGATTATTATATGTTTTGTATATTTGTTTATAATAATCTCTGTCCCTAATTATTAAGAGAGTAAATTAGTATAATTGTCAATGGATAATCATGTGATGATTATATGCATAAGAGATGCACATTGAAATTATGGGTACTTGTTAGAGAACAAGTGACTGGACATGACCCGCATGAGATTTATGTCATGGTCAAATGTCATACTTAAATCTCATACGGTTACTTCATTTATTTCCTAGACCTAAGATTATCGTAACCTTACATATGATGAAAGTCATGTTTGATTTTAGTCAAACGATATCTTAACACGATATCTATAAAGACTATCATTGGCATGATCGGATTCATGATGGGAAGGATGATAAGTCAAGAAGGAATTTGTCCCTCGGAAGAGAGATGTTATGCTTGGGCCCCTCGATGAGTGATAATGATGAAAGTGTATGGCCGTACCCCAATATGATTGGAATTATCATTATACTCAAGAATCGAGAAAGCATTGAACAATAACAAGTTGACAAGGACCATGACTTGTGTTCAATATAACATCGTGAGACAAAGGGATAAATGGAAGTACACCATTGGAAACGTGAACTCTTACGTTACATTATTTGGGTAGACATAATGGCTTGCTAGAGTCCGCTTATGTCTTATGAGATTCGATATGATCGAACTCATTGCCAACATAATGTAATCCTATTGGGTCACACACAACTAGAATGAATTGGTTAAACCGGAGGAAGAATAGTTGAGAGTTTCTGTATCTGGCTACATATACCGCGCAACATATTAAGCCAATGGCTTAATATACCGCGCGACATATCAAAGCCGATGCGCGTTTTTGATGACTGTCTCTCCTAATACGATTAGGAGAAGTATTCTTACTATTGTAGTATAAATACAAGGGTTGCATCGGACCTAGAAGCTAGCCGAAATTTTCAATCAAAATTCACAACAAAATACTCTCAATATTCTTCAAGGTTTTAGATCTAGCAATCATCAAGAAGTTGTTCTTGAATTCATTCAAAGGTGTGGATACCAAAAGAGGGTCTTCGCTCGTTCATCGATCAAGGCCTAGAGTTTAAGCAAGTTGAAGAATGAAGTTTATGATTCGATATCACATAATCAAATCGTTCGATAGCTCAAGACCGGAAAGCGTTTCAAGGTTGGTTGGTTTAATTCTATCTCATAGAAATTTAAATTAATTGTATAGAACGGATCCTAGGGCTTCTTGGGTTTTTATGTTTTAATGCTTAATTCCGCTGCGCATGGACCCGTAAAACCCAACAGTGGTATCAGAGCCCCGTTCGTATGGTTAAGTTTGAATTAACATGCTAGATTTAAGATATAAATTGTTTATATGCTTATTGCATGTTTTGTATGCGATAAAATTTTTAATTGTTTATGTGAAACAATGTGAAAATCGTTTTCGAATTATGCTGAATTAAATCTGTAAAAAGGATATTTTACGTGATTTAATTACATGTAATCTGTATTGGTTCGAATCTGGAAATTCTGTAACTTTGGCTACTTTGGTCGCGCGACATATTAAGCCATGTGGAATTCGGTTAAGCGGCTGTTAGGTCGCGCGACATATCAAGCCTGCGGGCGATGTTGTCACGCGACATAATAAGCCAAAACCAGGCGAATCGGTTTGTTCAATTTTTACGCTATTACTGTGATTGTGTTTACAATCGATATGTTGATATGAAAATCTGGATGTTATAAAATTGAGTTTATAAGTCCGCGATAGATTGATTCATTGATATATATGATTAATTGATTAAAATGTGATTTTAATAATTATTGCAATGTATATGAAAATTTGGATGTTATAAAATTGAGTTTATAAGTCCATGCTAGATTGATTCATTAATATGCATGATTAATTGATTAAAATATGATTTTAATAATTATTGCGATGCATGTTTTATTTGTTCTTACATGTTAAGAATTTTTTTTAATTAGATGTTTAGTTGAAACATGATATTTAGTTTCCTAATATGTTTAGATTTAGACATTGTAAATTTTGGATCTTATGATTGTTTATGGAAACAAGTCATAAATACGCGAAATTTAAAGGAAACTGATTGTTTATAAAAGGTAGGGATTATGTTGCCTAATCGAGTTGATTTCTAATTATGCATGTCTAGGAGAGTTCTGTCAAAGAAAGAGTTGGTACTTAAGAAGTCCTTGTGGCTCACCTATCTTCACGGGAACTTACCTGGTGCATGATTTTGACTATCTTTCGACATGCTTATAATCCGCCTTTAAAGAACCTTCATTTAACTTTTAAGTTCTTTATGCCAATTCATGATTAAAAACACTTGAGACCATTCGGATAGTTTTGGGTGGGCTTGCCATAGCAAGGTGCTTTGATTCTATTCGAATGCGAGCAAGATGAGGAAATGGTGGTTCCTATACGTTTTAAAGTGAATGAACTTAATTGGGTTATCAAAATGGTTTTGGACCCAAGGCATAAGATGAGATTAAAATATGCCTAGACATATGATGTCTTGAATTGATCTCATAAAAGATCTAAGAGTCATATATGTGATATGATTGATGTTTTCTACCTAATTAATTTAATTTTGAGCGGTTTGCCATAGCAAACTTGAAATTGAATTAAAGTTGGATCTTAGCCCATTAAATGTATATTATGCTTATTTGCATTTGAAGGTGTATAATTTAGTGGGAGCATTTATTTAAATGCACTATACTTCTCATATGATATGTTTACTTATATGTGTTGGTGTAATCCCTAGGCTTTAGTTATGTTTAACTGAAAAACCGTTATGTATCATCTTTATCGTTTATGTTTATTATTTGATTATTATATAGTTTGCATATTTATTGTAATAATCTCCGTCCCTAATTATTAAGAGAATAATTAGTATAATTGTCAATGGATAATCATGTGATGATTATATGCATAAGAGATGCACATTGAAATTATGGGTACTTGTTAGAGAACAAGTGACTGGACATGACCCGCATGAGATTTATGTCATGGTCAAATATCATACTTAAATCTCATACGGTTACTTCATTTATTTCCTAGACCTAAGATTATCGTAACCTTACATATGATGAAAGTCATGTTTGATTTTAGTCAAACGATATCTTAACACGATATCTATAAAGACAATTGTTGGGCCCTACATTTTCAGTCAACATGTTTTGCAACTTACGCCTAAACAACTTGGTACTAACAACTTGGGTTGTTCTGTTTACAACTTGGTTTTTACAGGTTGGGACGCATAACGCTTTTCCTATTTTATAGGGAACGTGCCAAAGATCAGTTCAACCACGATTCTTCAGCAAGCCAACGATTATCTCTTTTCCAACGGATGAGTGCGGATAAATCTCCAAGGATAAACCTCAATTCCGAGTTTGTAGGCCCTCATTGTTATTTAGTTTTATTCTTGAGGTATAAAAGGGAACATACACTGTAAATTCACACAAGCACTACACTAGCCTAAGCTCCCTTTTTATACGCTCTTAGCATTGTAATCTCAGGAAAATTCTTAGTAAACTTTCGGTCAAGGCAGGAGCCACATCCTCCCGGGGTTTTATGCCGGCGAACAAGTTGTTCAAGGGCTTTCCCTAGTCAACAAATGTCTTGTGTCCATTTCTATTCAACTTGATAGTCATTGTACCTAGATTCATATCACTTTAGTCACTTTTCCCATCATACAAATCTAATTGTTGAAATTTGACCAAAACAATTTGGCGCCGTCCGTGGGAAACTTTGATTATCTAAGTAGAAATGGTTAATCCATCTTCCAGCCAGCCGAGTCGGCCACTTCCTCGTTTCCAATGCCCAAGGCAACCCTCCTCCAAGTGCGTAAGCCGTCAACTTGGAGATAATGTCCAACATACGGCGGACATGATGAGGAAAATAGGCGATCGGTTGGATGATCAGAGCGTACGAATACAATGATCTTCAATGCCATTGATAGTCCGCGTAAAGGGAAGCAAGCGGAGACTCAAGTATCCACTCCATTTTCACCTTTACTTCCTAGATCTTTGTTTGGTGCGGTACAGGACCGAGCCATGTTGGAGATATCCCGATGTCCAACACCTTGCCGGGAAAGCACGATTGTGACATCCGTTCCAATTGAGCAACCAAGATTCGGCCTATCGCCTAGCCAATCCGCGCTATCATCTTGCTACACTTATGCTACACCCTCGGTGGGGCAAACATGAAGTTTCTTTAATGCTTTCGATACTTTTGCACCTCAAGTTAATAATGCTCCTCTTTTCGCAGAAAACCAACTTGTTAAGGAAATGCAAACCATTAAGGAGTTACTCCAAGCGTGCCTCGGAGTCAACTTGCCATATCACCAAGTCTCTCCAACTTGCTACAACGAGTCTCGTTTTGTGCCGGGCCGATAGCCGGTGTGGAGATCCCGAAGAAGTTCTCGGTCCCTCATATGAAGAAGTATGACGGAAGTACCGATCCAGCCAGAGCACGTGTTGCTTTGTATCAAGAGTCAATGGATATCATAAGTATCCCTCCTATGTTTAAAGAAGCATGTTTTGGTGGGGCTTTGGCTCAACCTTGTCAGGACCGGCCTTAAAATGGCTAACAGGGCTTCCTCTCAACTCTATTTCATCTTATGCTCAACTTGTCAATATGTTCATTAATCGCTTTACATGCAACAGGGCATTTGACAAGTTGACTAGTGATCTTTATAGAATTGTACAACAAATTAATGAAAGTCTCAAAGAGTATTTGCACAGTTCAATAAGGAGGCGGTGACCATACCCAACTTGGACGTGTCCACAAAGAACGGAGGCATTCCGCATAGGCTTGAAGAAGAGCTCATTGTTTTACAACGAGTTGGTGATGACCCCGCGAAACAACTTGGAAGAAATTAGAACCAGTGGCCTTGCCTTACATCCGATTGGAGGAAGATAGCTTGGCAATGGGGAAATCAACTCGGGAGTGACTCCTACTCCTCTATTTGAACCCTCTGACAGACGATCGGACTCCCATCACCCTAAGTCCAACAGGGCAAACCCCTGTTAAAACCGAACCTTCTAGAATTCATGTTGTAGATGATGATCGTGAAGGTGATGATAATGATTATCCACAAATCTCTCGAATACCGCTTCTGTGGACATTGCAGAATCTTATGCGCCATGGGAAATCTTGGAGATAAAGCGAGATGGCCTAAGAAGAATGACCAAATAACAACTTGGAAGGACAAGTCCAAGTGGTGCGCATTTCATGAAGATTTCGGGCATACCACCGAGAACCTGTTTCGCTTTGAGGAAGGAGATTGCTCATTTGTTGTCCAAGGGTCTTCTCAAGGATTTGTTGGGCAAGAAGAGGGTCAGGGGAGTGAGTCCAAAGAACCCGGTTCGTAGGAGCAATCTAGGCCCGAGAAAGTTGCACCCCTCCGGCCACCAAGGTAGTGAATGTTATTTCAGTGGGTCTCATATTTGCGGCACAACTTACTCGCCGCCAAGCGTCATGCCAAGAGCTCTAAGGAAGATCAATCGAATTGCCTATAAAGCGCCGCGACTTCACGAGACGGTCATGTCATTTCTTTTGAAGATGAAGATAAAGACAACACGCTGGACCCTCATCATGATGGTCTAGTTGTTCAAAAAGTGCATTGCTAATTGTGTGGTCAAGCGGATCCCGATCGATGGTGGCGCTCACCAACATCATCTTTACTCATGCTCTTGAAGATACGGGTATTCCTTTGTCCGAAGTTGTGAAGAACTCATCCGTACCGGGTAGGGTTCAAAGGTGGTGAGGTGAAACAGACGATCGGTGAGATCAAGTTGCCCATCTACCTAGAAGGTATGAATTCCATGGAGAGGTTTTGTGTGATTGAATGCTCTTCTTCATACAATGTCATATTGGGGAGGCCTTGGATCCACAACATGAAGGCCGTGCCATCGACTTACCATCAATGCGTCAAGTTTCCAACACCTTGGGGTGTTGCCAAGTTGAAGGGAAACCAGCAAGTCTCTAAGGAATGTTACAAGATCAACATGAAAGCAAGCTCGACCCCTCGGCAAGCATAGCAATTAAAGAAAAAGGCCCAGTGATGTTCTTGAAGCGGTGGAGCACGATACAAAAGCGTTCTCGTTGATGCATCAAATCCCGAGGCCCAAGTGCAAGTTGGGATAGACCTACCGTCCGAAATCGAAGAGGAGTTGATCGAGTTCCCGAGAAGCCGTAGATGCCGCTTTCGCTTGGAAACATGAGGACATGACGGGGATAAACAAGGATATTATTACTCACAAGTTGAACATCGATCCGACCATCCGTCCCGTCCGTCAAAAAGAAGGAAGTTTGCCCAAGAGCGGAATCGATCATTAAGGATGAAGTTGAAAGGCCGTGAAGTCCAAGATGATCGAGAAGTTCAAAGATCCAAAGTGGTTGGCTAACGTTGTAGTGGTGGAGAAGAAGAATGGCAAGTGGCGAGTATGCGTGGACTTCACCGACTTGAACAAGGCCTCGTCCAAAGGATCCATTCCCTCTCCCTCATATTGATTCTCTTGTTGATGAGACACTGGCCACGACATCTTGACGTTCATGGATGCATCTTCCGGGTATCAACAAATTCAAATGGAACCTTCGGACCAAGAAGATACAAGATTCATGACTTAAGGTATATATATTGTTATATTTCTATGCCGTTTGGTCTTAAAAATGCAGGGGCAACCTACCAAAGGTTGGTAAACAAGATGTTCAAAGATCAACTTGGCAAGACGATGGAGGTCTACATAGACGACATGGTGGTCAAATCCAAACACATTGAGGATCATGTTGAGCACCTCCGAGGCATTCAACATCTTGAAAGCCTTCAACATGAAGCTCAATCCGGCGAAGTGCAACTTCGGAGTTAGAGCGAGCAAATTCTTGGGATATATGGTAACCAAGAGGGGAATCGAAGCAAGTCCCGAACAAATCAAAGCCATTCTCAACTTGGAATCCCTTAAAAATATCAAGGACGTACAAAGGTTAACAGTAGAGTATTTGCTTTGAATAGATTTATATCCAAATCATCCGATAAGTGCAAAGGTTATTCTATGAAGTCTTGAGAAAAAACAAACTCTTTCAATGGACCGACCAACATGAGGCAAATTTTCGAACAACTTAAAGAATATTTGATGACGTCACCCCTACTCGCTAAACCCGAACATGGTGAGCCTCTTTATTTATATTTAGCCGTGTCTCGAAACTAGCATTAGTGCAGATTAGTGAAGGAAATCCAAGGTGAGCAACATCCTGTTTACTATGTGAGTAAGTCTTTATTAGATGCCGAAACAAGGTACTCTCATCTTGAAAAATTAATATTAGCCTTAACTACTGCCGCTACCAAATTACGTCATTATTTTGAAACACACTCCATAACTGTCGAACTAATTATCCTATGAGGAATGTGTTAAGGACTCCGGAGATGTCGGGCAGGTTGGCCAAGTGGTCGATCAAGTTGAGCACGTATGACATATCATACGAGCCAAGAACGACCCATCAAATCACAGTGCCCTAGCCGATTTTGTAGCCGACTTCGACCCAAGTTTGCACTCGAGGTAGAACCGGAAGTGCAACAACTTGAAGGTAAAACTATTCCTAGATTTTGGACATTATTCTACAGTATGGAGCCTCAAATTCCAAGGGAACTGGTTTGGGAATAGTCCTAAAATCCCCTCAAGGTGATATCATACCTCAAGCCGTATCTTGTGAATTTAATGCAACAAATAATGAAGCCGAGTATGAAGCCCTAATCATGGGTTTAACTACGGCTTTGAGTTTGAATATTACACATTTAAATGTATTTGTTGATTCTCAATTACTAGCTAACCGGTTTAATGGCGCTTATATGGCGAAGCATTCCAAGATGACTCTGTACCTCCAACATGTTAAAGCTTTAGCTTCGAGATTTCTATCATTCTCTTTGGAACAGGTCCCCAGAGAAGAAAATACAGAGGCGCACGCCTTGGCCAACTTGGGTTCAACTTGCAAATCAATGTTGCATACTAATATCCCCATTATTTATGTTAAGTACCCGTGATAGACCAAGTTGAAGAAACTCAAGTGGTTACTCCACCTATTGGGACACAAGATGCTAAGCCTTCTTGGACCCAACCCGTCATTGAGTTCCTTCAACTTGGAACTATTCCCTCCGATGTTAAGAATGTTAGGTCATTTAAGATTCGAACTTCAACTTTCGTTGTAATAGATAATATGCCGTTCAAGAAGTCTTTTGCAGGGGCACTACTTGAGATGTGTCGATAATGAGCAAGTTGAACTGGTACTTAAGGAAATCCATGAAGGAATATGTGGGAACCATTCTGGAGGAAAGGCACTTGCATCAAAGGCCCTCGAGACGGGATATTATCGGCCAACCATGCGTCAAGATGCCATGAACTATGTGCGTAAATGTGACGCCGCCAAAGACATAGCAACATCTTGCATCAACCCGCCGAACCTCTACATCCTATAGTCTCATCTTGGCCTTCCATGCGGTGGGGCATGGATATTGTAGGCAAGTTGCCCAAAGCTCCAGGAGGCAAAGTATTCATGTTGGCTCTAACCGATTATTTCTCGAAATGGATCGAGGCGAAGCTTATGTGCAAGTAAGGGATAAAGAGGTAATTTCATTTTTAAAGAAAAATATCATTAGCGTGTTTGGTGTACCATCAAAGATTGTATGTGACAACGGGTCACGAGTTCATAAGTAAAAAGACCAGGGATTTTTGTGCTCATTGGGGCATCAAGTTAATCATGTCCACACTGTCCACCCTCAAGCCAACGGCCAAGCTGAATCAAGCAACAAGTTGATCATCAACAACTTGAAGAAGCGTCTAGACCAGGAAGAAGGGGAAATGGGTTGAAGAATTACCACTTGTGCTATGGGCGAGATAGAACTACTTCTAAAGGAGCCAGGTAGGACTCCCTATTCTTTAGTATTCGGAGCCGAAGGCTGTGATTCCGGTTGAAGCAACAGTCCCCACGGCAAGGTATGGCTTATTGACTCAAGATGAAAATAACCTTTTGCTAACTCAAGATTTAGATACAATTGATGAGATCGTGGATTTAGCCAAGATAAGGATGGCGGCTTATCGCCAGCCGAATTTCTAGGTCTTACAACAAGAATGTCGTAGTTAGAAGGTTCCGTGTTGGTGATTTAGTTTTGAGAAAAGTATTTCAAAATACAAGAGAATTGAATGCAGTAAGCCGGCTCTCAAGTGGGAAGGCCCATATCTCATCGATGCCGAAGCCGGCAAAGGTGCATACCGGTTGTCAACCCCGAGTGGAGACAGAATCCCTAGAAGTTGGAACGCTATCCACTTGAAACTTTATTTCCACGTAAGTCCAGTTATTTATAACTAGACTCTTCAGTACGGTTTAAATTTATGTCAAGTTCAATTACGCATTTCAATTTTTCTACTCTTATTAAAACATTATCGACTTGAGCGTCGGAGGGCGTTAGCTATGCTAACGCCCAGCCCTAACATAAATTTGTTTTGCAAGGTGTAACTTGAGCAAACGGAGTAGGCTCAACATGTTGACACGCCAGTACGGCTGATACTTGTTGAGACCTAAGCTGGAACAGGACAAACATGTTGACACGCCAGTACGGCTGATACATGTTTGAGCCTGAGGAGGACAAAGGTCAAGCATGTTGACACGCCGGTACGGTTGATACATGTTTGAACCTGAAGAAGAAAATTTCAACATGTTGACACGCCAGTACGGCTGATACATGTTGGGATTCTAGCTGGCGAGGTATAGAGCTTGTTGACACGCCAGGACGGCTGATACTTGCTCTATCCCTTCAAACGATTTACCTCTGATCAAAGGTACTATTGGTTAAAAGATTTACATCTTTTCTTACGAATTAAGGTTTTGACACCTTCGCCTGGGCGCACGTTTTCACACTTATTCAAGTTGTGGACTATTGGTTGTAACATTTTCATGTTACCTACGGTTTATAACATTTACATGTTATCCAAAGAACAAACAAGCGTCCCTCAGGGACATAACTTACTTTGCTAAAAACCGTTAAATGTTTTTTCAAAAGATTTTTTCAGTTAAAGGACAAGTTGGATAAGCCAACAAGTCCCTAAAAACCTAAAAAAGCTTGAGTACTAGACCAACCTAGTACCCCCAAAAGAAATTGTCTCGGTTCTTATGAACCATTACAAAACCAAAAAACATTGTTTTAAAGAGACACTCCCCCCATTTGTTGTACCAATAAAGGTACACAAATAAAGCAAAAAAAAATTGTTTTTTCAAAATACCAAAAGTTTTAAAAAACATTCTTCAAACTTCCTGGCCCGCTGCCGCCGGTGTTGCATTTTCTTCTTGACCATTCTGAGCCACCACCAGGGCACTCAAGGTCTTATCAGTATCATCAACTAGAGCCTCCAAAGCTGCAGAATTCACTTCCTCTGCATCTACTGGCTCACCAACGAAATCCTCCAAAACCTTTCTCTCTGCTTCCACATCCCATTCCGAAGCCAGCCCGTTCTTATATTCTTCCATGAGTCCAATCCTAGCTTCAAACACCACTTTGGTGGCATTGAACGTAAAATCCTTCTTCGCAGCATCCAATTCCTTCTCATGGGCTTCATGCTCCTTCGCCTTTTCAGCTTTAACAACTTTCAACTCCTCCTTTTCAGCTTGGAGATCTTTTTTCAACTTCTCAATCTCCTCAGCATTTTTGGAAGCCTGCTTTTTGAAATCCTCAGCATCTTTTGCAGCTTGCTCCTTGAGTTCTTCAACTTCAAAGCGTACACTGCGCCTTGATTTTCACGGCGTCAAGTTGTTCCATAATGGGACACATAATATCCGCAACCTAAGCAAAAGAAATATCAGCATTCCTTAAAAAAGCTTAGGTAAATCTCAGTCTTTCTCATGATTTACCTCGTCAACAAAGGTGGCTATAGCATCCTTCAATTTCTTCCTTGCTATTCCCAGCTCTCCTTCATCCAAAACCTCAGTATCAGACAGCTTTCTTTTCTTTACTTCTTCCTTTTTCTTGGAAGCATTCACATCCGAACTTGAAGCCATGGACGGTGGAGTTGGAGGTTTGTTGTCCTTCTTGACAACTTTCTTTGCTTTAGCGGCGGCCATCAACTCGAAGCACTTACGGTAGACTTGGATCGCGTAGCTACAACAAGAGCGAGGGAATTAAGGCAATCAAAATGCTCGTGAAAAAATACAAAGATATTTAAGGACTTAGAACCCGTGGACATCTCGGGTAGAGTTGAGGGTAGATCTTCTTCGACTTCAACCTCTCGTTTCGCCTCCGAGTCACCTCAACAAAAAACTCAACAGGAAAGGCCTTGAAGGATCTATCGGCTACACCCATTGGAGAAGGCGATTCACGTTCACTTTAGTCCCTTCTTGTGCCGGAAACAAGTCGACGGTTTAGGAATTCTGCGAAGGGAAATTTTGAGAGTTAGCTACCGTAGTATTAAGAAGCATTCCGTAAACAGAGGAGCTATTTTCACTACCTTCAAACCTCCATTTGGAAAAAACACCTTCCTCCCCGACCCAAGGTGTCCCTCCTTGCAAAGAAAAATTTATTTTTCCACCCTCTATCCGCAATGTCGTGGTTGGAAATCGAGAATAGGCTCACCACTTTTGACCCTAAAACCAAACCTTCTGGACCGAAACTTCTCAAATCAACAGTATACGTCAACTCTTCTAACCCGACAACCAAATCATCCCTCTCTCCTAACCTAACTAGGGTTTGCAAGTACCTCCATCCTTGAGGCATCATTTGGGCATAATTGAGTTTAGTAGAAGAAAAGAACTTCGTAATCAAGGGGGGAAAAGGGAATCGTAAACCTATGACAAAGGGATATTCCGGAAAACATACCCAAGTGGAAGAGTAACATTCGGAGGTCAAGTCGGGATGGGTGAAGTACACCGTTTCATCAGGCATGGCGTGATTCTTCTTGATAACCTCTAAGTTTACCTTAGGCATTAAACATTTCTCGTTGTCGGGTTCCTTCAACAAATTCTGGGTTTTGAAACCTTTGGGCAAACCCTCGTCGCTCTCGAACGCAACTACCTTCTTCCGACCCATTTTTTCAACTTAAAAACAAGAAATCAAGACGAAATTGAAGAGAAGGCAAGAAACTCACCGTAGTTATTTATTCGATTTTTCGCTTCCTTGGCTCTTCTCCTAGAAACCTCTGAGAAAGTGACGTTCTTGATTTGGTGAAAGGGAGAGTTGGAGAGAGAGACCACTTATTAAATAAGGGTTTGAAGGTGGTTGGAACTTTAAAACAAATACACCTTTTTGCCTCGAGAAACTACCTGAAAACCGTCCCATCGCGTCTCTTTTTTAAAACCGTCGTTCCTTTCTTATTTTGGCAAACCTTTTGAATTCTTTTTGTCTCTTTCTATTCTTCTTTTTTAAATTCAAAAAGTTTGGGGGCAATTGTTGGGCCCTACATTTTCAGTCAACATGTTTTGCAACTTACGCCTAAACAACTTGGTACTAACAACTTGGGTTGTTCTGTTTACAACTTGGTTTTTACAGGTTGGGACGCATAACGCTTTTCCTATTTTATAGGGAACGTGCCAAAGACCAGTTCAACCACGATTCTTCAGCAAGCCAACGATTATCTCTTTTCCAACGGATGAGTGCGGATAAATCTCCAAGGATAAACCTCAATTCCGAGTTTGTAGGCCCTCATTGTTATTTAGTTTTATTCTTGAGGTATAAAAGGGAACATACACTGTAAATTCACACACGCACTACACTAGCCTAAGCTCCCTTTTTATACGCTCTTAGCATTGTAATCTCAGAAAATTCTTAGTAAACTTTCGGTCAAGGCAGGAGCCACATCCTCCCGGGGTTTTATGCCGGCGAACAAGTTGTTCAAGGGCTTTCCCTAGTCAACAAATGTCTTGTGTCCATTTCTATTCAACTTGATAGTCATTGTACCTAGATTCATATCACTTTAGTCACTTTTCCCATCATACAAATCTAATTGTTGAAATTTGACCAAAACAACTATCATTGGCATGATCGGATTCATGATGGGAAGGATGATAAGTCAAGAAGGAATTTTGTCCCTCGGAAGAGAGATGTTATGCTTGGGCCCCTCGATGAGTGATAATGATGAAAATGTATGGTCGTACCCCAATATGATTGGAATTATCATTATACTCAAGAATCGAGAAAGCATTGAATATAGACAAGTTGACAATGACCATGACTTGTGTTCAAATATAACATCGTGAGACAAAGGAATAAATGGAAGTACACCGTTGGAAACGTGAACTCTTACGTTGCATTATTTGGGTAGACATAATGGCTTGCTAGAGTCCGCTTATGTCTTATGAGGTTCGATATGATCGAACTCATTGCCAACATGATGTAATCCTATTGGGTCACACACAACTAGAATGAATTGGTTAAACCGGAGGAAGAATGATTGAGAGGCTCAGAAACTGGCTACTTATACCGCGCGACATATCAAGCCAATGGCTTGATATACCGCGCGACATAATAGGCCAATACGCGTTTTTGACAGCCTGTCTCTCCTAATTCGATTAGAAGAGGTATTTACACTATTGTAGTATAAATACAAGGGTTCTGTCAGACCTAAAGGTCAGCCGAAATTTTAAAGCAAAATTCACAATCAAATTCTCTCAATATTCTTCAAGGTTTTAGATCTAGCAATCATCAAGAAGTTGTTCTTGGATTCATTCAAAGGTGTGGATACCGAAAGAGGGTCTTCGCTCGTTCATCGATCAAGGCCTAGAGTTCAAGCAAGTTGAAGAACGAAGTTTGTGATTCGATATCACATAATCAAATCGTTCGATAGCTCAAGACCGGAAAGCGTTTCAAGGTTGGTTTAATTCTATCTCATAGGTATTCAAATTAATTGTATAGAACGGATCCTAGGGCTTCTTGGGTTTTATGTTTTTAATGCTTAATTCCGCTGCGCATGGACCCGTAAAACCCAACAGTGGTATCAGAGCCCCGTTCGTATGATTAAGTTTGAATTAACATGCTAGGTTTAAGATATAAATTGTTTATATGCTTATTGCATGTTTTGTATGTGATAGAATTTTAATTGTTTATGTGAAACAATGTGAAAATCGTTTTCGAATTATGTTGAATTAAATCTGTAAAAGGGTTGTTTTATATGATTTAATTGCATGTAATCTGAATTGATTGAAATCTGGAAATCCTGTTACTTGGCTACTTTAGTCGCGCGACATGATGAGCCATGAGGAATTCGGGTTATCGGCTGTTAAGTCGCGCGACATATCAAGCCTCGGCCGATGTTGTCACGCGACATAATAAGCCAAATACGGACGAATCGGTTTGTTTAATTTTTCGCTATTACGTGATTGTGTTTACAATACGAGATGTTTTATGTCTTACTCTGGATGCTATAAATTTCTGGAAATTGAGTTTATAGGGCTATGCTAGATTAATTCATTGTTTATGCTTGCTTAATTAATTAAAAGGTGTTTATTTAATTGTTGCGTTGCATAATTATTGAGTGTTCTTATGCTTGCTTAATTGTTTAAAAAAAAGTGATTTTATTAATTATTGCGTTGCATGAAGAACTGTTGTAATTCTAGAATGTTTTTGAACATTGAATTATAGTTCACTAATTGTTTATGAGAAACAAGTTAGTGTCTGATTGTTTATGAAACAAGTCAGTTTTACAAGTAAGAATTTTATTAGATGTTTAGTTGAAACATTGATTCATAGTTTCCTAATATGTTTAGATTTAGACATTGTAACTTTTGGATTTTATGATTGTTTATGGAAACAAGTCATAATTACGCGAAATTTAAAAGGAAACTGATTATTTATAAAAGGTAGTGATTATGTTGCCAAATCAGAGCTGATTTCTAATTGTGCATGACTAGGAGAGTTCTGTCCAAGGAAGAGTTGGTACTTAAGTAGTCCTTGTGGCTCACCTATCTTCCTGGGAACTTACCTGGTGCATGATTATGACTATCTTTGCTGATATGCTTATAATCTACCTTAAAGAACCTTCATTTAACTTTTAAGTTCTTTATGCCAATTCATGATTAAACACTTGAGACCACTCGGATAGTTTTGGGTGGGCTTGCCATAGCAAGGTACTTTGATTCTATTCCGTTTGCGAGCAAGATGAGGAAATGGTGGTTCCTATACGTTTAATATGAATGAACTTAATTGGGTTATCAAAATGGTTTTGGACCCAAGGCATAAGATGAGATTAAAATATGCTTAGACATATGATGTCTTAAATAAATCTCATAAAAGATCCTAAGAGTCATATATGATATGATTGATGTTTTCTACCTAATTAGTTTAATCTTGAGCGGTGCGCCATAGCGTACTTGAGATTAAATTAAAGATGGATCTTAGTCCTAAGAGTCATATACGATATGATTGATGTTTTCTACCTAATTTAGTTTAATCTTGAGTGGTGCGCCATAGCGTACTTGAGATTAAATTAAAGTTGGATCTTAGCCCATTAAATGCATATTATGCTTATTTGCATTGGAAGGTGTATGACTTAGTGGGAGTATTTGTAAAATACATTATTTGTTCTTAAATGATAAATGTGTTGATATTGATATGTGTTTATATAATTTGTATATTTTGTTGTAGAAGTAGCATTACATAATGATAATTGCGATTCGTCCTTATGAAGGACAAAGTTCGAAAGGAACGATACATATAATTCTGATTGGATCAGAAGCCTAAAGAATGGTTCTTGGGTAAATGTGTACGTTCTTGACGAATCCGTTCCTCTTTTGAACCCATTGCAAATGTTGCAAAGGGCAAATAAGGAAGCAACATTAGAAACATATTGATGATTCGACAATATTGCTTGCCTTGTAATTGCCATTATGTTTAAAGGCTCTTGTGAAGAACCTTGAGTACATGATAACTATTCTTCTGTTCTAGCATAACGCAAAAGGGGAAATGTTCCAAGTGCATGCTAGGCAAAAGATATATGTTGTGGTGAAGGCCCTTAATTCATGAGATGAAAGAAGGAGCAATCCGCAAATTGTGTTAATGGTTGACACAAGAAAAGGGTTCATAAAGGAAGGAAAAGAAGGTAAAGCAAAAGTTGCTAAACCTAGGACAAATGTTGTCAAAGCCGAAGAGGCTAAACCCAAAGTGTCTCAAAAGGATGCATTTTGCTATCATTGCAATAAGATTGTCATTGGAAGCAAAGTTGCAAGGCTTATTAGGAAGGCCTAAAAGGTGAAGAAGGGCAATATGATTGCTACTACTTCAAGTATCTATATGATAGATATTTTTTCATTTCGACTTCTTGATTCTTGGGTATATGATACCGGATTGGATCCCACATTTGTTTAAATGTGCAAGGAACAAAGAATAGAAAGCTACTCAAATAAGGTAAATTAAACCTAGGCATGGGAATGGAGCAAGAGTTGCAACATTAGCCATAAGGGACTTATGAAGTCACTTTACCTTGTGAAGTAGTACTTGTTTTGAACAAGTATGACTACGTTCCGGATTTGAGTAGGAGTATTATTTATGTTTCTTAAATGGATGATGAAGGATATAATTTTCTTATTTTCAATAAGAAGTTTTATATTTATTTAATAATATGCCTTATTGTAATGCATATGTCATTAAATAGTCTTCATATCCTTGAAGATGAGAAACAAAATAACATTGAAGATATCTATAATATAAATGGGAAATCTAAACCGAACAATATGAACAACACGTTCATATGGCATTGCCGGCTTGGTCAAATAAATAAGAAACATATATCTAAACTCCATTAACATGGACTTTTAGACTCATATGACCATGAATCATTTGAGGATTTTGGATCTTATTTATTGGGATTATCGACCAAACCACCCTACACTAAAGTAGTGGGAGGGCTAGTGACTTATTGGTCATTATACATGAGATGTATGTGGACCATTAAGAAGCATTGCTAGGGGAAGATTTCGGTATTTCATCATATTTCACTAAAGACTTATCTAGATATGACTATGTCTATCTGATAAAGTCCGAAGGTGAATCGTTTGAGATGTTTTGAACATTTCAAAGATGAAGTACAAAATAACTTGGTAAAACTGTTAAGTACTTCGATTAGATCGAGGTAATGAATATTTGAGCCAAGAATTTGACAATCATCTCAAAACTATGAAATCGTTTCAAAGTTGACTCCACCCGGAACACCACATTGTATGGTGTGTCTGAAAGGAGGAATTGAACCTTGTAGGACTTGGTTCGTTCGATGATGTGTCAATCAGACTTTCCTATTTCCTATTTCCTTTTGAGGATATGCATTAGAAATAATGCGGTTACCTTTGAATCGAGTCCCTACTAAATCGGTTCCTAAGGCCCCACATGAGATGTGGCATGGAAGAAAACTTAGTTTGTCTTTCATGAAGATTTGGGGTTGCGAATCTTATGTAAAGAGACTTGTCTCTTATAAGTTAGCACCAAATCTGACAAGGTTATTTTCGGATATTGATTTTACAATCACAAAGAGAACAAAATGTTTGTTGCTCTACACGATTTGTTTCTTGAGAAATAGTTTCTCAATAAAGAATCTAGTGGGAGTAAAATTAATCTTGAAAGAAGTTCAAGAACCCGAAAATAATATGGAACCAAGAGTAGAGACAGAACCAAGTTCACAAAGGAGTTGTGAAACCGGTTCAAGATGCACAAGTCCATCGTAGATTGGATAGGTTACGATCCGAACTCAAGAAATAGTGATTTCTCGTTGCGGAAAGTGATGAAGTGGAAGTCATTGAGAATGACGATCCTACTTGCTATCAAGAAGCGATGTCCTCTCCTAATTTGGATAAATGGTTAGGAACCATGGAATCCAAATTACAATCCATGTTTAACAATCAAGTTTAATTGGAACTTGATTGGGCTACCTAAAAGTGTAAAAACTAAAGGGTGCAAGTAGGTCTTCAAAGACCAACATGGATGTGAAGGTGTATACTTTCATGACTAAGGATTGTAGCAAAGGGACTTAGGTTAATTCATAGTATTGACTATGTTGAAACTTTTTTGCCAGTTACAATGTCGAAGTCTGTTAGAATTTCAATTGCCATTATTGCATATTGTGACTATGTGATATGACAAATGGATGTCAAACGACTTTCTTTAAATGGAAAGATTATTAAGGATGTGTAAAGTACACAACCCGAATAGTTTGTCGATCCAAGAAACTCTAATAAAGTATGTATGTTGCAAGGATCCATGAGATGGATTGAAGCAAGCTTCAAGGAATTGGAATCTTTGTTTTGATGAATTGGTCAAAGAGTTTGACTCTATCAAGTACAAAGATGAACCTTGTGTATGCATGAAATTCAGTGGGAGCATGGTATTATTTCCATTGTTTATTACAATAATATCTTACTCTTTGAAAAACAAGTTCCGACACTTAAGACTGTTAAGTCTTGGTCAAGGAAAGGTTTCTCAATGAAAGATATGGGTAAAGCCGCTTACATCCTTGGCATCAAGATCTATAGAAATAGATCTAGAAGGATAAATTGGTTTGAGTCAAAGTGTTCACATTGACAAGATTCTTAGAAGAGTCTAAGAAAAGTGGCTTGTCAATGGGTCATGGTATTTTCTCTTAAGCAATACTCATTGTCTTATGACAATTGATGAGCAAAAGGGAATGAATGAAGTTCCATATTCTTCGGCATTTGGATGCATCATCTATGCCATGATTTGTACTAGACTTGACGTCTCGTATGCTATAAGCATGATGAGTCGATACCAATCTGATCCTGTTGAGAACCAATGGATGGCAGTCAAGATGATCCTAAGTACTTAAGAAGAACTAAGGATACGTTCTTGGGATTTGGAAGATTGGAAGTTAATCTTGTTGTAAGGGTTACATAGGTGCTAGCTTCCAAACTAACAAAGTTATTTTAAAATCGCAATTAGGATTTGTGTTTGTGCTTATTAGAGGTGCAGTTTTGATTGGAAGAGTTCCAAGCAGAAATTGTAGCCGATTCTACTACTAAGGCCATACTTTAGCAACATATGATGTAGCTGAAAGAGGCAGTTTGGATCAAAAGTTCATTTAGTATTTTGGAAATACTTCAAGTGTTTTTCCAAGTATCACTAATCGGTGAAACTTTTGTTATGACAATAGTGGTGCCACTTGTGCAAACAATGGAACCAAGGTCACACGGTGATCCAAACACTCACTTAGACGTTCTTCGAGGAATTCATAAAGAATGAGAAGACGTTAAAATATACAAAGTATCAACCGATGATGACATAAGGGACTCACTTACAAAGACACTCGCATAGGCGAAGCATGATGGGCATGTTAGATCCATGAGTATTCGATACATAAATGGAGCCTAGTGCAAGTTGGAGGCTTGTTGGTGTAATGCCCTAGGCTTTAGTTATGTTTAAGCGAAAACCGTTATGTATCATCTTTATCGTTTATGTTTATTATTTGATTATTATATAGTTTGCATATTTATTGTAATAATCTCCGTCCCTAATTATTAAGAGAATAATTAGTATAATTGTCAATGGATAATCATGTGATGATTATATGCATAAGAGATGCACATTGAAATTATGGGTACTTGTTAGAGAACAAGTGACTGGACATGACCCGCATGAGATTTATGTCATGGTCAAATGTCATACTTAAATCTCATACGGTTACTTCATTTATTTCCTAGACCTAAGATTATCGTAACCTTACATATGATGAAAGTCATGTTTGATTTTAGTCAAACGATATCTTAACACGATATCTATAAAGACTATCATTGGCATGATCAGATTCATGATGGGAAGGATGATAAGTCAAGAAGGAATTTTGTCCCTCGGAAGAGAGATGTTATGCTTGGGCCCCTCGATGAGTGATAATGATGAAAATGTATGGCCGTACCCCAATATGATTGGAATTATCATTATACTCAAGAATCGAGAAAGCATTGAACATAGACAAGTTGACAATGACCATGACTTGTGTTCAAATATAACATCGTGAGACAAAGGAATAAATGGAAGTACACCGTTGGAAACGTGAACTCTTACGTTGCATTATTTGGGTAGACATAATGGCTTGCTAGAGTCCGCTTATGTCTTATGAGGTTCGATATGATCGAACTCATTGCCAACATGATGTAATCCTATTGGGTCACACACAACTAGAATGAATTGGTTAAACCGGAGGAAGAATGATTGAGAGGCTCAGAAACTGGCTACTTATACCGCGCAACATATCAAGCCAATGGCTTGATATACCGCGCGACATAATAGGCCAATACGCGTTTTTGACAGCCTGTCTCTCCTAATTCGATTAGAAGAGGTATTTACACTATTGTAGTATAAATACAAGGATTCTGTCAGACCTAAAGGTCAGCCGAAATTTTAAAGCAAAATTCACAATCAAATTCTCTCAATATTCTTCAAGGTTTTAGATCTAGCAATCATCAAGAAGTTGTTCTTGGATTCATTCAAAGGTGTGGATACCGAAAGAGGGTCTTCGCTCGTTCATCGATCAAGGCCTAGAGTTCAAGCAAGTTGAAGAACGAAGTTTGTGATTCGATATCACATAATCAAATCGTTCGATAGCTCAAGACCGGAAAGCGTTTCAAGGTTGGTTTAATTCTATCTCATAGGTATTCAAATTAATTGTATAGAACGGATCCTAGGGCTTCTTGGGTTTTATGTTTTTAATGCTTAATTCCGCTGCGCATGGACCCGTAAAACCCAACAATATGTGTTCATATTTTATGTATATCTTTTTGTAGAATAAATGGCATCAAACAATAATCACTTTTCACTGCGATCTGTCCTTGAGAAGGAAAAGTTGGAAGAGAATGGTACAAACTATATGGATTGGATCCGTAGTTTGAGAATTGTTCTCAAACAAGAGGAGAAATTGTACGTTCTCACTGAACCTATTCCACACGAACACTGCGCCAATCTTTGCTAGGGCAATAAGGGAACAATATCTGAAGCACAAGCGTGACTCTACAGATGTTAGTTGCCTTATGCTCTCCGCCATGTGCAAGAGTCTTCAGAAGAATCTTGAGCACTTGGGGACAGTCGACTTAAACAATCGGCTGATGGAAATGTTCCAAATTCAAGCTAGGCAAGAAAGGTACAACACAGTTGCAGCCTTGACCTCATGCAAGATGAGTGAAGGACAAGTTGTTGGTCCCCATGCTCTCAAGTTAAAGGGCCACATTGAGCATCTTGAAAGGCTCGGTTTTCCAATTAGCCAAGAGTTGGCTACCGACATAATATTGAATTCATTACCCAAAAGTTTTAGTCATTTCATAATGCACTATAACATGGGTGGAATGAATAGAAACCTTTCCGAGTTAGTTCAAATGTTGACTACTGCGGAAACCAATATTGTCGAGAAGAAGACCGATCAAGTGCTAATGGTTAACAAGGGGAAAGGGTTCAAGGGTAAAGGAAAAGCAAAGGTTGCTAATCCTAAGGCAAAGGTTGCCAAGCCCAAAGAGGCTTCCAAGCCTAAAGAGGCTAAGCCTAAGTCCCAAGAGGACGCAGTCTGCTTCCATTGCAATGAGATTGGACATTGGAGGAGAAACTGCGCAAAATACAAGGAAGCACTGAAGAAGGGCAAAGGAGTTGCTTCAACTTCAGGTATCTTTGTTATAGATATATTCCTATCTACTTCTAGTTCTTGGGTATTGGATACCGGATGTGGAACTCACATTTGTTTAAATGTGCAGGGTCTAAAGAACAGAAGGATGCTTAAGGAAGGTGAAGTGGACCTACGTGTGGGGAATGGAGCAAGAGTTGCTACATTAGCCGTAGGAACTTATGAAGTTACTTTACCTAGTGGACTAATACTTGTTTTGAACAATTGTTATTACGTTCCAGCTTTAAGTAGGAATATTATTTCGATTTCATGTTTGGATAATGAAGGTTTTAATTTTCTTATATGTGATAAGAAATTTTCTATTCACAAGAGTGATATGCATTATTGTCTTCTTTGTTTCATTCAATGGCCTTTATGTTCTTGATATTGAAAATCGTGATAATGATGTCTATAACATTAACAAGAAATCTAAACCCAATGATGTAAACCACACTTACTTATGGCATTGTCGTCTTGGCCACATAAACGAGAAACGCATTTCTAAACTCCACAAAGATGGATTTTTGGACTCACAAGATTATGAATCATATGAGACATGCGAGTCTTGTTTACTTGGCAAGATGACCAAGGACCCATTTACCAAAACCGGTGAAAGGGCGGGCGACTTATTAGGACTCATACATACCGATGTATGTGGGCCTATGAGTAGCGATGCTAGGGGAGGATTTCGGTACTTCATAACATTCATCGATGATTATAGTAGATTTGGATATGTTTATCTAATGAAACATAAAAGTGAATCGTTTGAGATATTTCGAATATTTCAAAATGAGGTGCAAAATCAACTTGGCAAAACTGTTAAGGTACTTCGATCCGATCGAGGTAGTGAATATTTGAGCCAAGAATTTGTGACGATCATCTTAAGAGTTGTGGAATCGTTTCGAACTCTCTCCACCTGGAACACCACAATGGAATGGTGTGTACGAAAGGAGGAATAGAACTTTATTGGACATGGTTCGTTCTATGATGAGTCAAGTTGAGCTTCCTTTATCCTTTTGGGGACATGCACTAGAAAGCTGCTTTCACTATAAACAGAGTTCCTACCAAATCGGTTCAAAAGACCCCATATGAGATGTGGCATGGAAGAAAACCTAGTTTGTCTTTCATGAAGATTTGGGGTTGCGATGCATATGTCAAGAAGTTAACTTCCGACAAGCTAGCACCTAAATCTGATAAATGTGTTTTCGTGGGATATCCTAAGGAAATCAAAGGATACTATTTCTACAACCGAAACGAGAACAAAGTGTTTGTTGCTCGAAATGGTACTTTCTTAGAAAAAGAGTTTCTTCGCAAAGGAACCAGTGGGAGTAAAATAGATCTCGAAGAAGTTCGAGAACCCGAAAACAACATTGAACCAATGGTAGAAACTGAACCAAGTTCACAAACCGTTGTGGAACCGGTTCAAGATGCACAAGTTCCTCGCCGAAGTGGTAGGTCACGATCCGAACCCGAGAGATATGGATTTCTCGTTACGGAAAGTGATGAAGTGGAGTTAATCGAAAATGATGAACCCACTTGCTATCAAGAAGCGATGTCCGCTCCGGATTCGGAAAAGTGGCAAGAGGCCATGAAGTCCGAATTACAATCCATGGCTGATAATCAAGTTTGGAACTTGATTGATCCACCCGAAGGTGTAAAAACCATAGGGTGCAAATGGGTTTTCAAGAAGAAGACCGACATGGATGGGAAGGTGCACACCTATAAGGCTAGGCTAGTAGCTAAGGGATATAGGCGGACTCATGGCATTGACTATGATGAAACTTTTTCGCACTTTGTAGCTATGCTTAAGTCTATTAGAATTTTACTTGCCATAGCCGCATATTATGACTATTAGATATGGCAAATGGATGTCAAAACAGCTTTCCTTAATGGGGAGTTACTTGAGGATGTATACATGATACAACTTTGAAGGTTTTGTCGATCCATAAAATTCTAACAAGGTGTGTAAGTTGCGAAATCCATTTATGGATTGAAGCAAGCTTCAAGGAGTTGGAATCTACGTTTTGATGAAGCAATCAAGGAGTTTGGTTTTATCAAGAACGAAGATGAACCTTGTGTATACAAGAAAATTAGTGGGAGCGTGGCACTATTTTTAGTGTTGTATGTCGACGATATCTTACTCATTGGAAATGACGTTCCTGCACTAGAGACTGTCAAGTCTTGGTTGGGAAAGTGCTTTTCAATGAAAGATATGGGCGAAGCCGCATATATCCTTGGTATCAAGATTTATAGAGATAGATCTAAGAGGATGATTGGTTTAAGTCAAAATACTTACATTGACAAAGTCCTTAGAAGATTCCAAATGGAAAATTCTAAAAGAGGAAACTTGCCAATGTTGCATGGTATATCTCTTAGCAAGAATCAAAGTCCTAAGACTAATGATGAGCGAAAGAGAATGAATGGTATTCCATATGCTTCGGCAATTGGGTCTATCATGTATGCTATATTATGTATTAGACCCGACATCTCGTGTGCTCTAAGCATGACGAGTAGGTACCAATCGGATCCCGGCGAACCACATTGGATAGCAGTCAAGAATATCCTTAAGTACTTACGAAGAACTAAGGATGTATTCTTGGTCTTTGGAGGAATGGAAGAAGATCTTGTAGTAAAAGGCTACACAGATGCTAGCTTCCAAACCGACAAAAATGATTTCAGATCGCAGTCTGGATTTTTGTTTACGCTTAATGGAGGAACTGTGAGTTGGAAAAGTTCCAAGCAAAGTACCGTCGGCGATTCTACAACCGAAGCCGAGTACATAGCGGCATCCGATGCGGCTAAGGAAGCGGTTTGGATCAAGAAGTTCATTAGTGATTTGGAAGTCGTTCCAAGCATCGAGACCCTATTGAACTTTCTTGTGATAACAATGGTGCCATTGCACAAGCAAAGGAACCAAGATGACACCAGAGATCCAAACACATACTTCGACGTTTCCACATTATCCGTGAGATATGTGAAAGGGAAGACGTTAAGATATGCGAGTAGACACGATGACAACGTGGCGGACCCATTAACTAAGGCTCTCCCGCAAGCTAAACATGATGGTCATGTTAGGTCCATGGGTATTCGATACATGGTAGATTGGGCCTAGTGCAAGTGGGAGGCTGTTGGTGTTATGCCCTAGGCCTATGATTGATAGACTTATGTGTTGACATTATTTATTATTATATGAGATGTTTATTATTTGATTATTATATGTTTTGTATATTTGTTTATAATAATCTGTCCCTAATTATTAAGAGAGTAAATTAGTATAATTGTCAATGGATAATCATGTGATGATTATATGCATAAGAGATGCACATTGAAATTATGGGTACTTGTTAGAGAACAAGTATTTGGACATGACCCGCATGAGATTTATGTCATGGTCAAATGTCATACTTAAATCTCATACGGTTACTTCATTTATTTCCTAGACCTAAGATTATCGTAACCTTACATATGATGAAAGTCATGTTTGATTTTAGTCAAACGATATCTTAACACGATATCTATAAAGACTATCATTGGCATGATCGGATTCATGATGGGAAGGATGATAAGTCAAGAAGGAATTTGTCCCTCGGAAGAGAGATGTTATGCTTGGGCCCCTCGATGAGTGATAATGATGAAAGTGTATGGCCGTACCCCAATATGATTGGAATTATCATTATACTCAAGAATCGAGAAAGCATTGAACAATAACAAGTTGACAAGGACCATGACACGTGTTCAATATAACATCGTGAGACAAAGGGATAAATGGAAGTACACCATTAGAAACGTGAACTCTTACGTTACATTATTTGGGTAGACATAATGGCTTGCTAGAGTCCGCTTATGTCTTATGAGATTCGATATGATCGAACTCATTGCCAACATAATGTAATCCTATTGGGTCACACACAACTAGAATGAATTGGTTAAACCGGAGGAAGAATAGTTGAGAGTTTACGTATACGGCTACATATACCGCGCGACATATTAAGCCAATGGCTTAATATACCGCATGTGACATATCAGCCGATGCACGCGTTTTTGACGGCTGTCTCTCCTAATACGATTAGGAGAAGTATTCTTACTATTGTAGTATAAATACAAGGGTTACGTCGGACCTAGAAGCTAGCCGAAATTTTCAATCAAAATTCACAACAAAATACTCTCAATATTCTTCAAGGTTTTAGATCTAGCAATCATCAAGAAGTTGTTCTTGAATTCATTCAAAGGTGTGGATACCAAAAGAGGGTCTTCGCTCGTTCATCGATCAAGGCCTAGAGTTTAAGCAAGTTGAAGAACGAAGTTTGTGATTCGATATCACATAATCAAATCGTTCGATAGCTCAAGACCGGAAAGCGTTTCAAGGTTGGTTGGTTTAATTCTATCTCATAGGAATTTAAATTAATTGTATAGAACGGATCCTAGGGCTTCTTGGGTTTTTATGTTTTAATGCTTAATTCCGCTGCGCATGGACCCGTAAAACCCAACACTTCGGGTGAACACTAACGTTCTTCCCGGAGCGTAACGTAACCCCCGAACCCAAATCTCTCTAATCTCGGGCATTTTTCAAAGTTTTGGCCCTTAAAATAAAAATGGCGTGGCGACTCCGTTTGATTTCAAAAAAAAATCGGGTACATCACACGTACGTGTTTTCCTTGGCTGGTAAGGTTTATGGTTTAACAAGGACTCCTACCCTAATATGATTAGGGATTTATATGTGATATAAATATAAGCCTTGTGCAGCCATTAAACCTCTCTCACACACATCATTGTTCTAGGTTTATGAAACTCTAGAGATTGATTTTTTGATTAAGAATCAAAAGGTTCCAAATAATTCCATTATTTCGGTATTGATTATTGAAAAACATTTCAATAATCGGAAGGATCATCTAGCAATCCAACAAGAAGAAGTTCTTGGTTCGCTCGCGTGTGGATCACCATTAGAGGGAGGTTGCTTTATCTCCTAAGGCTTGAAGATCTCCGTTTGATTGATTCATCACCAAGGTTGAACAAGGAAGATAGAAGATTCGATATCAAAATTCTAGACTTGAATTTTGAGATCTATTTTGACAAAATAAATCACATTCAAGGTATGTAAATTCTATTTTATATATTTTTCTAATCTCTTCATGCTAGACGGATCATAGGGCTAGGGTTTTGATTGTTATTTCTAAGTTCTTTCGCTGCGTTTGTAACCCCAAAACCCAACAGTGGTATCAGAGCCCTGTCTTGCCATGATTAGGATTGAAATTGGCATGTTAGATTTAATTTGATTATTTGCTATCCATGCTATATGATATAGATCTAGATTTTATGTGTTTTGTTTTATGAAAACAAGTATATATGATATGCCATGATTATGATTTATGATGGATTTTATCCGAACCGATACTGTATTAATGGTTAATAAGGCAAAGGGTTCAAGAAAGATGGCAAAGGTAAGGCAAGTGTTGCTAAACCTAAGGCAGAAGTTGCCGTTGCCGGAGAGGCTCCCAAAGTGTCTCAAATGGATGCGGTTTGCTACCATTGCCTAGAGGTTGGTCAATGGAAGCATAATTGCAAGGCTTACAAGGAAGGCTTAAAGGCGAAGAAGGGCAATGTGATTGCTTCTGATTCAGGTATCTATATGATAGATATTTTCCTTTCTATTTCTAGTTCATGGGTATTAGATACTGGATGTGGATCTCATATTTATTTAAATGTGCAGGGACTAAGGAATAGAAAGCTACTCAAACAAGGTGAAGTTGACCTACGTGTTGGGAATGGAGCAAGAGTTGCTGCATTAGCCGTAGGGACATATGATGTAACTTTACCTAGTGGCTTAGTACTTGTTTTGAACAATTGTTAGTATGTTCCGGATTTGAGTAGTAATATTATTTCTGTTTCTTGTTTGGATAATGAAGGGTATAATTTTCTTATTAAGAATAAGAAGTTTTATATTTATTTAAATGATATGCTTTATGGTATTACAAATTCATTTAATGGCCTTTATGTTCTTGATGTTGATGAGAAACAAAATAGTGTTGAAAATGTTTATCATGTGGACAAGAAGTCTAAACCGAATGACATGAACAACTCGTTCATGTGGCATTGCCGACTTGGTCATATAAACGAGAAACGCATTTCTAAACTCCACAAAGATGGAATGTTAGACTCACATGATTATGAATCATATGAGATATGCGAATCTTGTTTATTGGGCAAAATGACCAAACCACCCTATACTAAGAGTAGTGAAAGGGCTAGTAACTTATTGGGCTTAATATATACTGATGTATGCAGACCAATGAGCAGCATTGCTAGGGAAGGGTTTCGATATTTCATTACATTCACTGATGACTTATCTAGATATGACTATGTCTATCTGATGAAGTTCAAAAGTGAATCGTTTGAAATGTTTAGAACATTTCAAAATGAAGTACAAAATCAACTTGGCAAAACAATTAAAGCACTTCGATCCGATCGTGGTGGTGAGTATTTGAGCCAAGAGTTTGGCAATCATCTCAAAAACTGTGAAATTGTTTCAGAGTTGACTCCACCCGGAATGCCACAATGGAATGGTGTTTCCGAGAGGAGTAATAGAACCCTATTAGATATGGTTCGTTCGATGATGAGTTGAGTAGACCTTCCTATATCCTTTTGGGGGCATGCATTAGAGACTGCTGCGTTCATACTGAACAGAGTCCCTACTAAATCGTCTCCTAAGACCCCACATGAGATGTGGCGTGGAAGAAAACCTAGTTTGTCTTTCATGAAGATTTGGGGTTGCGAAGCTTATGTAAAAAGACTTGTCTCTGATAAGTTAGCACCTAAATTTGACAAGGTTATTTTTGTTGGTTACCCTAAGGAAACCAAAGGGTATTACTTTTACAACCGCAATGAGAACAAAGTGTTTGTTGCTCAATATGGTACCTTTCTTGAGAAACAATTTCTCAATAAAGGAACTAGTGGGAGTAAATTCGATCTTGAAGAAGTTCATGAACCCGAAAATAACATGGAACCGATAGTAGAGACTGAACCAAGTCTACAAGAAGTTGTAGAACCGGTTCAAGATCCACAAGTCCATCATAGATCGGATAGGTTACGATCCGCACCCGAGAGATATGGGTTTCTCGTGTTAGAAAGTAATGAAGTGGAAGTTATTGAGAATGACGAACCTACTTCCCATCAAGAGGCGATGTCCGATCCCGATTCGGATAAATGGTTAGAAGCCATGAAATCCGAATTGTAATCCATGTCGGATAATCATGTTTGGAACTTGATTGAGCCACCCGAAGGTGTAAAAACCATAGGGTTCAAATAGGTCTTCAAGAAGAAGACTGACATGGATGGAAAGGTGCATACTTACAAGGCTAGGCTTGTAGCAAAGGGATATAGGCAAACTCATGGTGTAGACTATGATGAAACCTTCTCGCCTGTTGCCATGCATAAGTCTGTTAGAATTTTGATTGCCATAGCTGCGTATTATGACTATGAGATATGGAAAATGGATGTCAAAACTGCATTCATTAATGGAAAACTGCTTGAGAATGTGTATATGACACAACCCGAAGGTTTTGTCGATCCAAGACATTCTAACAAGGTGTGTAAGTTGCAGAGATCCATTTATGGATTGAAGCAAGCTTCTAGGAGTTGAAATCTTCGTTTTGACGAGAAAATCAAAGAGTTTGGTTTTGTCAAGAACGAGATGAACCTTGTGCATACATGAAATTCAGTGGGAGCGTAGTATTATTTCTCTTATTGTATGTCAATAATATCTTACTCATTGAAAACGACATTCCTACGCTTCAGACTGTCAAGTCTTGGTTAGGAAAATATTTTTCAATGAAAGACATGGGCGAAGCCGCTTACATCCTTGGTATCAAGATCTATAGAGATAGATTTAAGAGGATAATTGGTTTGAGTCAAAGTACCTACATTGACAAGGTTCTTAGAAGATTCAAAATGGAAAATTCTAAGAGAGGCAACTTGCCAATGGGTCATGGTGTTACTCTTAGCAAGACGCAGTGTCCTAAGACAACTGATGAGCGAAAGAGGATGAATGAAGTTCCATACTGTGAATGTGTGCCCAAATTCTATTTTTTGTTTTTTAGTTTGGATTCACGCGAGTTTGAAAACATCCGGTTTAATTTGAAAAACGGAGTCGCCACGCCATTTTGATTTCCTCAAAACTTTGAAAAAAAAGGTTTTTAGGGTTCGGAGGTTAAGTTACCCCTTGGGAAGAACGGATCGTCGTTCATCCAAGGTGCCTTGCCGTAGCAAGTCTCCCTAGATTCCATTTTTCGTGCTTGCTTGTGTGCTTGCTTGTGTGCTTTCTTGTGTGCATGTGTTGAAAAGAGGGGGGGATGTTCCAAGTTGTCTTCCGGACGTACAAACCATTTAGTTGGTTGTCGCTCGAGATTCTTTGGATTTTATGTGTTCGGGACTTTGATCCCGTCCTCATCTTGGATTTGTGATCATCACTATTTGACCTTGAGTCTTTGCGTGATCGAGAGAAGGACTCTCTTTTATAGTCCAAAATGAGGTTCTTTAGAAAGGAGTGTCCTTAGCCCATCAATCCTACACCTTGAGACGATTGAGCTTATATTGGAGCTATCATGCTCGTCTCAAGTGATAATCGGAGATATAGGTTCAAGATTTATCCCTTTCTAAAGAGATTGTGGCACCTTTAATGGAAGAAACGATGTAAAGATAGGATATTTACACCGGTTCGTTCCGAAGATTGCATCAAGTACCAATTGGGGACTAGGGGAATGCATGTTAAAAATGACATTTTTAGTGAAAAGATGACATTTTTGGGTGCAAAGAATGCTCTTTGATTGCAAAGAATGCTTTTTATGTAAAGAAAGGATTTTTAATGCAAAGGATGCATTTTTATGTGGAAAAATAGTGTTTTATATGCAAAGGATGCATAAAGACTTCATTTTGAAAACAAAGGATGCTACTTTGATTATAAAGACATACTCCCTCCGTCCCAGCTCACTTAAGAAAAATTGACTTTTTTTGTCAACTTTGAGTTGCTTTGACCAAGATTTTATAAAAAAATTATGATGCTAATAAAGATTTAAAAATTAAAAAAATGATTCACTATTAAAATACTTTCAATAAAAAAATTCAAATTTTTGTTAAGATTATCAAATTTTCTATAAAGTTTTAGTCAAAGTTATCAAAAGTTGACAAAAAAAGTCAATTTTTCTTAAGTGAGCTGGGACGGAGGGAGTAATTTTTAGTGCAAATGATGCATTTTTGTACATGAAAATGGGTTTTAGGTGCAAAGGATGCACCTTTATTGTAAAGACATGATTTTTATATGCAAAGGATGCATCTTTATTGTAAAAAAGGGATTTTTAGGTGCAAAGGATGCATTTTTATGAGCAAATGATGCAATGGTAATGCAAAGATCATATTTTTATGAGCAAAGGATGCAATGGCAATGCAAAGGATGCAAAAGGGAAGGGAAAATGATTCAGTTATTCAAAGATATGATCTTTAACAATAATATACCAAGTCCCAAATAATATATAGCAATATATAAATGCAAGGAGCAAGAATCACATATAACAAATATAATGCAAGATAAGGGAGTGAGAGGTTACCAATGGTGGTGACCTCTTCTTCTTTGGAGTTTGCCTAGTGGATGGACCAACTCTTGGAGGCTTCAAGGAGGAGGGAGGTGGCTTCTTGGCACTCTCAGCTTTCTGATTTTCGTAGGGGTGTTTTGGGAGAGTTTGTATGCTGAAGATTGTTGTTGTTGTTAAAATGGGTAGAGGAGGCCTCTATTTATAGGCAGTCTGGATAGAGAAAATGAGGCCGTGCGGCTAGGAGTTCCCTCCTAATGCAGCCGTGCGGCATTATCCCTTGTGACTCAGCATGTTTCTAGAATCATGCAAGGTGGCACTTCTAGAAGGGTGTTCATATTAAGAAAAACATGCTTTTTAAATTTAAAGCAGTCCCTTCATTCCTCGGAAGGTTCGGAACAGTTCCGGAATTGCTCCCGGACTTTAGGAAAGTCCGGGGAATTGCCGGGAAACTTAACCGGAAGGCATGAGCCAGATTTGGGTACTTACAGAAGCCCCTCGGCAACGTCACTTGCAGGGCGAGTGGGGTTGTCGATAGAAAAGGATCCGATCTGGCGAATGCCGAGACGGATTAGGTGACCAAGGTGGTCGAGTGGCTGAACCTTTGGAAGGCTACCTACGTATCCCAAGTGGGAATCAAGCCATAATCATAGTTCGGAATCCACTGGGGAAAGGGGGTGTCATAAGTGACGAATTGGTTGAACCTAAAGTAGGCTACCTATGTATCCCGGAGGAATCAAGCCAGGCCGTAGTTCAAAACAAGATCCGCAGGGGAATGGTGAAGAGAAAACTGGTCTCTTGCTGGGGAAATAGAAGCGAAAGTGACCTAGGAGGTCAGGCGATTGATCCTACTGGGGATATGCTAGAAGTGACCGATGTGGTCGTATATATGGACCTCTACGAGGGGCTACTTTACCACTGAGGAGTGAGGCATGAAAAGGGTGACCACTGCGGTCGGATGGCTGGACCTTTTATGAAAGGTTCATGCACCACTAAAGAGTGAGGCATGAAAAGGGTGACCAGTACGGTCGGATGGCTGGACCTTTATGAAAGGCTACCTACATATCCCAGGGGAATCAAGCCTTGATCGTAGTTCAAGTCTCACTAGATAGTTAGGAACAATGTCTAGGATCCTTGAGGTTTTGACGATTAATGGAGGAGTCACCTGATTGACAATTAATGGAGGTTGTCACCTGATTGACAATAATGGAGGTTGTCACCTGAGCTGACTAAAGCTTACGTCACTATCGAGGAGATAGAGGTAGCTAAAGTTTGGAGAACTTGAGCGTACTTCTCAATCTGTGATAGAGGTAGCTTAAGTTTGGAGAACTTGAGCGTACTTCTCAATCTGTGATAGAGGCAGCTTAAGTTTGGAGAACTTGAGCGTACTTCTCAATCTGTGATAGAGGTAGCTTAAGTTTGGAGAACTTGAGCGTACTTCTCAATCTGTGATAGAGGTAGCTTAAGTTTTGAACTTTGACAATTCAGAGGTTGTCACCTAGCGTCATTCCGTTATAACGGAAGTAATGGAGGCGACTGGGGAGGAAAGTCTATTTGCTTAGGAGATAACGGATATCTTTTGGAAAGCGACGTTATTCTAGTTAAAGGATAATAGGAATTATATGCCCAAGTGGAAAGTCCAGGGGCAAAACAGTAATTTCTGCTCAGGGCAAAAGAAGCCGCCCGGCATGAGACGGGGGTAAAAGAGTCCGCACGGCTAGAAGTTTAATTTTTCCAGATTATTTAAAGTCAGATTTGAACGGGCATTGATCATCATTGTCGCCATTCTTCTGCCGAGAAAGAGAGAGAGAGAAGAGAGAGAAAATTTTCCAAAATCCTTCCATCCCTTTGCTTTTACTGATTTAGATGGATCCGGAGGGGAATCCGATGCCAAGGCAAGCAAGGAGGAACATCTCCGAGGCCGCTCGAAGGAGGAGGAGAGAGCTTGTCCGAACGGAGAGGAAGTATGACTTCCTTACGCCTCCATCGGAGCTTTATCCGGCCAGGAGGGAGAACAAATCGACGAATCCTCAATCGGTTGGGGTAAGCATTCTTAATTTGCTCAATTCCGTCGATTTTGATTGACTTAGGGCTTGACCCGAATTTTAGGAATTTCTCGAATTTTCCTAGGATTTTTTATGATGATTTTGAAATCTCAATGATTAACCTATGAGGCTAAGAAGATGAACGAACATGCATGTGCAATTTATTTGAAAAATAATGAGAATGACCCATTTTTTTTTCGAAAATAAAGTAAGAATGAATAATTGTCTAAAATGGGACGGAGTCCTTGCATGTGCTAGAACTAGGTCAATTTTTAATCATGGATGAGAAAACGGGATTTTGGACGATGAAAAGGATTCATGCATGCCATATTTTTGAAAAAATTAATGCTTATGTGCAAATAATTTTGAAAATCAGAATTTTGTGCTTAGGAGAGCAATGTGCTTGACATGACGTGTTTCAAGTGATGAAAGACACGTTTTCTATGCGTAGGATGCTAGAAAAAAAATTTATGAATGCTTTTCTTTTTTGAAAATATGTGCACTTTTGAATATATGCATGCTTTTGAAATGAGATGAAGGACTGACACATTTCTTTTTATGTGCTTGTCTACAGGAGAACAAATCTAGGGGACCTTCCGAGATTGCAGTGAGACTATGGGAGAGGATGCCTGATTTTGAGAAGAATGGGGTGAACCCCAAACAGCTTGTGAGGGCTACCGGCCTTGATCTGTTCGTTAAGGCTATCGGCAGAGGTATTCATATTACCTCAAAGAGCAAGGGCTTGGTCCAGGCCCTATCGGAGTTCTGGTGGGACACCACCCACAGCTTTCATCTTAGCTGGGGGGAGCTGACAGTGACGCCCGCAGACTTTACTGCTATCACAGGCTTACAGTTTATCGGGAGGCCTGTGACCTGGAGGGACCATATCACGGCGGAGGAGTTTAGAGCATTGGTTGGGTTTGATATTCAGCCTAAGGGACTGGGAATGGAGATGAGGAACGTCGAGGTGGCAGTCCAGAACTGCATGCAGGGATTTGCTGCTAATGAGGTGACGGCCCACCAGCTTGCGAGAGCCTTTTTGTGGTTGATGCTGTCAGTCACCATCTTTGCCAACTCTGGGAATTTGGCTATGTTGGGCCTTCTGGACTCCTTGGAGGATGTGGACGGGATTGGGACGGTCTCTTGGGGCGAGGCCGAATTGGCGGAGCTTTACTTCTCCCTGGACATGTACAGCCGGAATAAGGCTGCTTCGATGGATTGCTTCTCCTTTGCTCTTGAGGTATTCTCACCTTCTTTCATTTTCTTTCCCTTTCTGTCTTTGAGACTTTTATGAGAGAAAATGACCCTTTTATGTTTTGAACATGCAGTTCTGGTTTTGCGAGGTGATCAGGTTCTTTCCGTGGAACCAACAGAGTGATTCTACCATCTTTCCCGCTATGATCCGCTGGAGGGGAGATGCGAGAGACAAGTTCACCGGGAAGACCCGGATCACCTTTGACTACAAGATGGTTAGACCAGTCATCAACAGGGATGGGCATGATGGAGTGGACTTTTACCCCTGGGGGAGGTATCCAGAGATTCTGCTAGGGGAGGCCGAGCCTGCTGACCCGCCGATGCCTCCTGCTCATCTCTCTTATGTGGTCAACGGGGTCCGAGGAGGTTCAGGATACCTGTCCCCGACACGAGGGAGCCCCAGTATACTCTGCCGCTGGACAGTACTGTGAGTACACTTTTAGGGTCTTTTCCCTTTTTCAGACTTCTATGCTTTTTCTGATTCTGAGATTTTTCTGAGATTTTCTTTTTCTTTTTCTCAGGTTCTAGCTCGCACATATGACGGCTTGGTCAGGCAGAATAGGGGCTGGAAAGATGTATGTCGTTCCCTTTTGAAGAAGCTGGCTTGCGCTTCAAAGGCTGCAGCGAACGTGCAGGAGCCCGTGTGCAAAAGGAGGCACGTAGGGGGCACGACATCCACCTCATCGGCTTCAGAGTACTCCTCTAGTGCCTTGCCTCGGGGACAGGGACCTAATGCCGGCATCCTGGAGCAGCTAGCTGAATATGAACATGTGAATGTTCATCTTTCTGATGTGAGTGATAGCGAGGATTTGATGAGAGAGGCGAGCTTCTATGAGCTGAGTAGTGATGAAGAAGGATCGGAGGCCTAGGAGGTCTTTAGATTTGATCTAGGAGGAAGAAAACAAATAATGAACAATTTTATGCACAATTTGTTTATTTTTTTTTGCTTTATTTGGGCGCCGATGGGGCGAAAACAATGTACTACTATTTTATTTGCTTTTTAAATTTATGCTTTATGAATTTGCATATCACTTGAGCCTTGGGGCTGCTTTTTTGCTTGAAATTGAGGCTGAAACTGGGCCAAAATGATTTATGATTGTATATAACTGCTTGGATGGTCTTTGGACATGTTTTGGGACAGGTTTCATTGAGAAAGTGGGGTGAGAACTCCTCTTGGGCAGCAACTTTGGTTGCTGCAGATTGTTTTCCACATCAGGCAAATGAAGCCGTGCGGTCTGGTCCTGGGAGCAAAAGAGGCCGTGCGGCTTACAGTTCTGTCTGGACTGGTCTTTTTCAAAATAAAATCAAGGCTTGGTCATTTCATTTCACTTTCACTCTAGACTTGTCCCAACTGTTCCCAGAGCACATATTTGACCTAAAGACATCAACTTTGATCATTTTGCAATGGAGAAACCCGTTAGATTGCAAAAGGGGAAAAGAGACCGTTTTCTGTCCGATCTTCAATCTTGGGTGAGATATAACTTTCAATCTCACAAGGGGTTGTTCGATTCTACCTTCAAGATCAAATCTTTATGGCATTTGAAGGATCTCCCGCCTGATTGGGACCTTTTGAGAGCAGCAACAAGGTTTTGGGACGTCCGTAGACACGTTTACTGTTTTTCTTACAATGAGATTGTCCCAACCTATGAAGACTTCCGAGCCTTGATTGGGGGTCCAGAAATTGAGGCCATATCTATTCCTCTGATCGAAGATGTGCCGGTGGCGGCAAAGCTTGCATCTTTTCTGCAAATATCTCTGGTAGAGGTTGAGGGGATGATGATAGCTCCGGATAGGATTGACCTTTCTGATATCCCGGGCAGGTTTGGGTCCCCAGATATGGCTACGACCACGGTAGCTATGGATGCCTTTTCCTCTACATATTCTCGTCCCTGTTTACTGCTGAGTCTGTGGGAGTCTGTCATGGTGGTCTCTTGGACATGGTTAGGGATTGCAGGGCTGGGAAGGACATTGTCCCATTGGTTTTGGGTGAGACCCTGCACGGCATCGATAGGATGGCTAGAGGAGACCGTTGCATGAGGTCTGGAGTCCGGCCATGTTGACTTTATGGCTGCAGGAGAGGCTCGGGGCTTTGCCAGGGGCTTCGCCGACTCAGTGCCCTTGGGTGATTTCCCGGAGGGGTTTGCCTAGGCAGCAGGACCAGGGTGACTGGGAGCTGATGATGGCTAGGTTATCCACTTCGGATATTCGCTGGTGGGTACCTCACTGGAGGTTGCAGACCAGGAGGACATTTCAGGAGTCCTATGCAGTGAGGGTTCGATGGTTCTGTTGGTCAGCCTTCTATATACCCTGCTTGGTATCCAGGCAGTTCGGGGCCTTACAGGAGCCGTTGGGCGATTGGGAGGACATCCGTACCATGGAGGTGGTGTCCTTAGACATGAGGGATCCAGCCAGCTTCTCATTCTTCTCGAGGGCCTGGACATATACCATTTTCCCACCCAGGGCTATCCTCAGGAGCAGGAAGAGTACCATCTTGACCACGGCCTACTTGGATTGGTATGAGAGGGAGATGGGAGCGACTCAGGTCATATTGGGAGAGAGGCGTCAGGCTTTATTGGGGCGGCGTGACTCGAGTAGGACTACGAGGGAGGCGAAGCTAAGGCGAGTCGCCATAACCGGTCGGGTGACCTTATCGGGGATATGGAGGCTCGATACAAGAGACTATGCGAAGTCGCTCCCTTGGCGAGGCTCGAGAGGGAGGAAGTGCGGACTCGTGCCCGTATTGAGAGGGCACTTATTGACACAGGTTTGATGGAGGCTCCAGTGAGGATATCGGAGATCGGGATGAGGGAGACCGACATCATGGAGAAGAAGAGAAAAAAAAACTCGATGGGGTCGAGGTAAAGGGAAGAAGACCAAAGAAGACTCGGTGAATGACAGCTGACAGATCTTTTCTTAGGATTCCCTTATTGCCATTTGCAAACACAGTAGTTTATTAGGCATTTTATTGTATTTTAGATCTTTGTAGCAGGTTAGCAGAGTCAAGAGTAGACCGTGCTTGAACTCATCAAGAAGTTTTTAACTTATAATGAACAAGAGATATTATCTTAGAAATTAATCAAGACACAAGTTCATGGAAATTTCAGATGTCTTATTGATTTTTTAGGACCCGTTTTATGAAAACTTGAATGCCCTTCATTATTTATTATTTTAGGAAGCATTTCATGGAAACTTGATCGCCCTTTTTTATTGTTTAGACCGAACCATAAATGGCTGCCTACGTTCCCCTTTTACAAGAAAGACTAAGGGGCTCAGGTCTTCGTAGTTCATTCTGGTGAACTATCAGGAGTAGGTCTTTTGGCCTTTTCTTTTATTATTTTTGTGTGCGGCCATTTGTTTTTGCCTAGAACGACCCTTTTTGGGTTTTCGGCCTAGGCATTACTCTTTTGCACTAAGATTTTTATGTGCAACCACTGTTTTTGCCTAGACCGCCCTTTTTGGGTTTCGGCCTAGTGTATTACTCTTTTTGCACTAAGATTTTTTTTTTTTTTTTTTTTTTTTTTTTTTTTTTTTATTATTATTTTTTTTTATTTTTAGACATAGTACCTTTGGAGCTTATCACCGTTGACTGGGTGGACAAAGGGATTGCCGTTCAGGTCTGCAAGATTCATGGCTCCTCCCGATAGTATCTTCTGCACCACATACGGGCCGATCCAAACGGGTTCCCATTTTCCCAGGGGGTTGTCTGCGGTAGGGGGCTTCACTTTCAACACTAAGTCACCCTCTTTAATGTCTCGGCTTTGACTTTTTTGTCAAATGCTGCGGCCATTCGCCTCTGGTAGGCTCGGGTGTGCGCCATGGCTTTTAGCCTTCTTTCATCGAGCGGGGGCCAACTCATCATGCCGGCTACGTAGCCATTCTACTTCGTTGACAACGTTTTCCGGGAGGACCCTTAATGACGGGATTTTCAACTCCACTTGGTAACACTACTTCCATCCCGTAGGTTAGGGCAAAGGAATTTCTCTGTGGCTGTTCGACAGACGTTACGTAGCCCCGAGTGCCGTGCGGCTTTTCGGGCCAATCACGACCACGGGTGGCCATTTTCCGGATTATCGGTTCGAGCGTCTTATTAGCGGCTTCCACGGCTCCGTTAGTACCGAGGTACGTATGGGGATGACTTGTGGCGAGTGATTACTGAATTCGACGGTAGCCTATCGCAATCTCCTTCAAAGTGCGACCCATTATCAGAAATGATCTCATTGGGCACCCCATATCTACACATTATGTTTTCCTTGATAAACTGGGCCACCTTCTTGGAAGTGAGGACCTTGTAGGACTTGGCCTCTACCCACTTGGTGAAGTAGTCGACTGCTACTAACACAAATTCATGCCCATTGCTTCCTGTAGGGGCTATCTTCCCTATCACGTCAATACCCCAAGTTGCAAATGGCCAAGGAGTCGTCATGCAGTACAGGTCATGAGGCGGGAGATGGTTGAGGTTGGCAAACCGTTGGCATTTGTCGCACGCTCGGACATGCTGGACACAGTCTATCTCCATGGAAATCCAGTAGTAACCCATTCTGAGGATCACTTGCATTAGGGCTCTGGCATTCATATGAGGACCGCAGGGACCATTGTGGACTTCGGTCATCAACTCTCTGGCCCTTTCTTGAGTGACGCACAAGAGGAGTGGTCCTTGGTATCGCTTCTTGTACAGGTTGCCTCCTAAAATGACATAATGGGAGGCCAACCTTTTCAGGGCTTGCAAGCTCTTAGCTTTGACACCTTTTTTTGGTCTACCTTCTTCGTCTCTAAAAGCTGACTCTCCATCTTTGAGGAACTGGTAAATTTGATTGTACCAGGGTTCCTTGATAGGCTCAGGTCCCAAGTCTACTTCACAACAGAAAGTCGGGGCTTCTCTTCTACCCACTCTAAAGAGTTTTATGGCTTTTCCCTTGGGGATCTCTACCAGTGAGGCTAGAGTAGCTAGGGCATCTGCGAATCTGTTCTTTTCCCTTGGCAAGTAGTGGAAAGTCACTTCTCTGAACTGTCCAGTCAACTCCTCCATATAGGCATGATATCGCTGAAGATTAGGGTCCATAGTCTTCCATTTATTGGAGACCTGGTTGATGATCAGGGCTGAGTCTCCATAAACTTCAAGCTCCTTGACATTCCTTTCTAAGGCAGCCTCTAAACCAGCAATGTAGGCTTTGTATTCGGCAACATTGTTCATGGCAGGGAAGTTCAACTTAAGGGCTATGGGCGTGTGCTCATCTTTTGGATCGACCAGTAGCATCCCTACGCCATTTCCTCTTTTGTTAGCAGCTCCGTCAAAGAATAGCTGCCATCGGCTTTCAGGCTCGACTACAAAGATTCCTTCATCTGGGAATTGGGGTTCAGGCCCACGGTCCTCATTACTGGGGAAATTTGCCAGATGATCTGACAATGCTTGACCCTTGATGGCCTTTCTGGTCACATAGTTGATGTCGTATTCAGCTAAGAAGAAGGACCACTTTGCTAAACGCATCGAGAGGGAAGGCTTGTCGAAGATGTACTTGATGGGGTCCATTTTCGAGACCAAGTTCACAGGGTAGGCTTGCATATAATGCTTCAGCTTACCGACTACCCGGACCGATCTGCACAAGTCTTTTCACATCTTTGAGTAATTGAGCTCACTCCCCTGACTTCCGGTGACAAAGTAAATGGCATTCTCTACCCGAGAGTCTTTCTTTTCTTGAGCAAGCATAGCCCCAACTGCCGTATCAGTGACAGTGAGATAGAGCGTAAGAGGTTTCTGTCTATGTGGGGGCATAGTACGGGAGGATGTACTAAGTACGCCTTGATGCGGTCAAAGGAATCATGGCATTCTTCGGTCCATTACGAGTCTACATTCTTCTTCATGAGCTTGAAGATGGGCTCGCACATAGTGGTCAGCCGATTGTGAAGCGGGCGATATACTGCAGTTTGCCCATAAAGCTTTTGACTTCTGTCTAGGTTTGAGGTGGCCTCATGTCCATAATGGCTTTGATCTTTCGGGGGTCGACTTCGATACCTCGCTCCGTGACCATATACCCGAGCACTTTTCTCCTTGTCACTCTGAAGGTGCATTTGGCAGGGTTTAGTCTCATGGAATGTTTTCTTAGCCTCTCAAAGAACTTTCGCAGGTCAACAAAGTGTTGCCCATCCTCGCCTTTGGAGTGGATTATCATGTCGTCGATGTAGACCTCAATCTCCTTGTGGATCATGTCATGAAAAAGCGCGGTCGCTGCCCTTTGATAAGTAGCCCCGGCGTTCTTAAGCCCAAATGGCATCACTGTATAGCAGTAAGTTCCCCACGGTGTGGTGAAGGCTGTCTTTTCTTGGTCTTCTTCGGCCATCTTGATCTTGTTGTAGCCTGCAAAGCCATCAACGAAGGATTTGACTTCGTAGTTGGCAGTGGAGTCCACGGGATGTCTATGTTTGGCAAGGGTAATCGTCTTTGGGGCTGGCCTTGTTCGGATCTCGAAATCTACACGACGGCGCACCTTCCAATTGGCCTTGGTTACGGTCACAATATTGGACAACCATGTCGGGTATTCGATGACTCTGATGAATCCTACCCGCAGTAGCTTCTCAATTTCTTCTTTGACCGGTAGAGACCACTCTGGCTTAATTTTTCTCAGTTTCTGCTTTACTGGCTTAGCATCTGGTGCTAGAGGGATTCTGTGCTCTACTATCGAACTGTCTAGCCCCGGCATATCTCTGTATGACCATGCAAACACGTCCATGTATTCTACGAGCTGATTGATCGATCTGTCCCTTTCAACCCCTGGAAGAAGTTTCCAATCTGTGTCTCTTTAGGTTCCTCGGCGGTACCTAAGTTAACACTTGTCAAAACCTCCTCGGCGGCTTGGGCCCGGTTTTCCTCTTTTACGTAACTTTGCTTAAAGATTTCTTGAATGTATTGTTCGTTTAGTGTGTTTGCATCTTGTTCAAATGATTCATTATTAACTGTTGTTAAGTTTTGAGTTAATTTATCATTTGTTAAGTTGGCAATAAGAGGATACTCAGAAAGATCTGTCATTTCATTCAAAGCAAGGGGAAAGATGACATTGATTACATGTTCATAATCCTCAAGCGTGAGGCCTTCGGATGACTCAGAAGGGGGAATTCAAAGATTCTGACTCAGCGTATAGACGACGGGTGTTTGACACGGCTGGGTTGAGAAGGACGGGGTACCAATCCAAGCTCCGTGATCATTTCTTGTCGGCTGGCTATCGGCCACGAGAATGTCTCCCAATTCTTCAACGGCATCTCTGTCTTAGTCACCAAAGTGCGGGGATCGAAAGGCTCTTCACCACCGTCTCCAATTACGGCAACTACTTCATCATGCGAGTGAAGTCGATCAAATCGAGGATCTCGTGCTTCTTCATCAAACAACTTTTGCAAACCCCACTCACTGTCTTCACTACTGGCAGCTTCTATCTGAATGATCTTCGGAAGAGCTAACTCGAAGGTGGAGAAATCCATTGCCCTGGATGAGAAGAGTGCTGACTTTTTGACACTGCTTGGGTTTCCTTTGAAGACATACTCGTTCTGAACGGTAGTGGTAGCTCCAGGAATGTCCGCCAAATCGAGGAACATTCTCCGAGCGAGATTCTTTGGTTTTCCCCTAACTTTATCAAGGTTTTCCAGAAGGGTTTTCCTTCGGCAATCATTTTCACCGTATTGGGTCCCACCTTTTGTAAAGTAATGGGTCAGAGACAAACTGTAAGGATGGGGATGGACCCCTTCACTTTGTTTTCCTGGAACTGTGCCTTTAGCTTTTCTGTCATCCCGAGAGTTCGGTTTGTATCCCAAGCCATATCTGGTAGTCTGTTCCTTTACATCAATGATAGCATTGCGACCCTGGAGTCTTTTACCCAATCCAAGCCCCGGAAGGTAACCCATTTTTCTCATCATTCTCATGGCAGGGGGGATTTTATCGGAGGTAGTGGTGAGGTCAGTGCAACACACTTGTGCTTTGGAAGAAGATACAGAGAATCCGGTCAAGGCAAACCCTTCATCATCATGCTTAATTTCCAGTATCGGGATACCTCCAGTGCTAGTTCCTTCCACCATGACACTGTCTCCGTAAATAGTAGTGATAGTACCATCACTTGTCTGAAATTTGACGCATTGGTGCAGAGTAGAGGCTACCCCGTTTATCTGGTGGATCCAAGGTCGTCCCAGTTGAGCGGTAAATGAGATCGAAATGTCAATCACTTGGAAGTCAACATCCATGACCTTTTTCCCGAACCACAACTTGAGAGTAGCAATCCCCAAGACTGACCGTGCAGTGGAGTCATAGGCCTTAATAGTCTGACTAGAAGGCTTCAAATCCGTGGGCTTCAAATCCAATAAGTCCATCATCTTTGCTGGCAGGACATTCATTGCGGACCCTCCGTCAACTAACACTCGTGGCAACCGGCATTCTTCCAACTGGACTGTGATGTAAAGAGGTTCATTATGACTAGCCCCATACTTTGGCAGGTCCAAGTCAGTGAAGGTAATGATATTTCCGTAATGGATGCTTCCAATCATCTGGATGACCTCATCTGGGGTGACATCTATAGGCACCATGGTCTTGGCCAAACTTTCTTCTAGCTTCAGCTTATGAGGGTATGAAGAGGTTAACGGGGACCACAAGGAGATATTGGCACAGTACACTTCAACCGAGTCGGCACCGGATCTTCCTTGTCGGAGTCCGGCTTTTACGCTTACGGTTTATAAGGTCTTTTGTCTATTTTCGGCTCGAGATGGCATTTCTTTTATCACCCTTAGTGCACTCAACACTCATCTGTCCGGACCGAGTCATCACATAGACATTAGATTTTTACGAATCATCATTCCTACTGCGGCGGATTACGTCGGCTCTTTCAAAGTTAGAGGCGGGCTCTTGCTTTGGCGTATGGCCAACTCTGGCTGATTAATGGGTTAACGGCACTACCGAGGCATAGGTGGCTTCCCGAATCGATCCCGGGTTAATGGCTTTACGGCCTTCTCGGGGTTTGGAATTCTTAGCGACTTAGCGGCCGGCTGATTTCGCCTTCATCCTTTTCACTCGAGCCTTGACAGTCTCATTCGGGCTTTTCAAGGTCGGCATGCAACAGGAATTATCATTCTCGAGTGGAGGTTTGCTAATGGCTTCCTCACTTGGACCTAGCAACTTTTTCAGCAGAGTGGGGTCATATTCCTCATCATTGTCAAGCATATCCCTTCTTTCTTTAGGGGTCAGCCTTCTGACTGCATCTTTGACATTGGCCAAACACTTTCTGAAGTGGGAGATTCCATCATCGAGAAGGATTTACTGCAGGGTCAAACCTCATGGCGGGTTCTGTTCTTTCTTGTCGGGAAGGTTTTACGGGCTTTTCGGCCACGGGCTAACCACTCCTCTACTTGTTCCTTCGGCATTTCGACCGTGTCTTCTTCGCATCACTACAGTAACTCTCGTGAGAACTCTCATCTTGACTCTGATGACCAATGAGGGCAAAAGTAGGTCGGGATACTTGGCGCCATATAAGGGGTATCTTGGACTCTTCCTCTGACTTGGGGATTACCAAGAAAACATCATTGTCATCATAGGATATGAAGGGGACCGGGGTCGCTTCAAACCTTAAGACTCTTTCCAGGGCATCCATACACTCTTCTTCAGACAAGGTTTCAGGGGTGACTCTTAGCACTGCAATGGAGTCTACTCTTCCCGACGGGGATTTGGCCTCAATGACGCTTATATGTTCTTGATCGGCGGGTGGAGCCCACTTCCCTCTTTTAGCTAAAGCTTCGATCAAGTTCCTCCATTCACCGACCAAGTCTTTGTAAGGAGCATTGAACTCTAGGATGTAGAATTCATATGCTGCCTCATCTGAGCTTGCATCCTTTTTCTCTTTCGAACCTTCACACAGGCTACAGACACATTTTGAAGTGATACCATCTCCCATTCCAGGTTCGTGGTTTTCTACTTCATCTTGCCCTCTGGGTTTCACTTCTGTCGATTCCAAGTTCATTTCTTCTACTGAACTGTCATCATCACTGTAAATCCACCCATTCCTATTCTCATTTCCGACTGACTCTTCACTGCCACTGTCTGGGAGATAGGCAAATTCACAGGCGTTGACAAAGTTAAAAGGTCAGTGATCTTGGAATTCCAAGGTAGGGAAATTTGGCTCAGCCGAGAGGAGGGAAAGAGTCCCATGGGGTAATGCGAGGCGTATTACGGGGATAGCTGTGGCGTTTGCTCTCTGTTGGTAGGGAACAAAGCTGGGTCTTATCTGAGGAGGAGAGGGTGTCGGGACCCTGATGGCTTGGGACATTGGGAAGGACTGAAAAGGAGTAGTTCTTGGCAAAGGATCATATGTGACTGGAGGAGGGCATTGGTTATAGGCTAGCTCTTCTTCCCTAGTCATCTGGTTACCCAAACCACTACTGTTCTCTGTCAAATCGGCCATTCTGACTCTTTGGACTGACAAAGCTGAGGATTCTGGCGAATTGTCTGAGAATTCTGAAATAACAAGCCGCTGACCCGGTATTCTCACCCACTTCTTTCTCGCTGCGGGAAAGGGATAGGAGAGGTTTAGACTCAGGGTAGGTGTTTAGGCTGAAGGCTCAAGCAATATGCAGATTAAGAATCTTCCAGTTTACTTAAAACAGTGTCTTTTATTAATTTCTATTTGGTTGGAAAAGGGGTTCTGCCCTTCTTTTTCGCAACTACTCTAGATCCTGAATCAGTGGGTTCCGTCACTACGTCTATAAGCCCCTCGTATTCCACCTGTATTTCGACCTCCCAGGGTGGACAGCCCCGGGCGAGGGTCCTATAGGGCACGCGGATCCCACCAACCGAGAGAGAAGAACGCTCCTAACGGGTCATAGGAACTTTTAACGCGCGAGCGATGCGAATTATAGTCAAGGCAATACCGGGAAAGTCTCGTCTTTCAGCCTTAACGGAATTTTGGCAGAATTTCGCTTGCGCGAATGACGTTTTGACTTTTAGGTAATGTCCGAGAAGATAATAGGCATGGATCGGGCGGTAAAATCCGGATGACACAGTGTCACATTGAACTTCGTTGCATACGCCGTGCGTGAGTCAAAATCGAAGTCAATGCCGGGCCAAGATCTTGCCAATTTTTCCTTGTCGGAATTTTGGCAGAGCTTCGCTGGAGCGAAATATCTTTGGATTTTTAGCAAGGACTTGGTCTCGACTCTTACGCATTCCGTGCGGGTCAAGGTCAAAGTCAATGCCGGAGTCAAGGTTCTACCAATTTTTCCTTGTCGGAATTTTTGCAGAGTTTCGCTTGTGCGAAAGATCTTGACTTCCGTTTATGAACTAAGGCTTGACCTTTACGGGGATATGCAACTGGGCTATATGACACGGACTAGACCAAAAACCAACCAAAAGTCATGGTTTTTTTGAAACGTGTGACACGGACTGTGCATTGGTCGACACTGGCTGCCATGGGGAGTTTGGGGTGATTCCGTGCGCGCCCGGGAGCATCGTAAGGCTGTCCGTGACTGCAACTGAAAAACCACCCCGGGTTTAAAGGGACGTGCGTGCAAAGTGTACAGGATATATAAGGTGTGCGTAGTGTGCGGCCTCCTAAAAATGTTCCTTTTTGAGTTAAACAGAGATTTTCAGAAATGTGTTTTAAAGGAATGATTTTTCGGGACGGGGGAAAATGCAACAGATAAGGCACGTAAATTTTCTGGGAGCCCCAGTCAGTCTTGGAACTAAATAGCCCCAAGCTGCCAAGGCTGCCAGATTAACCTCAATTTGTCCTGGTGGAATTGCCAATGAGGCCGCCCGGTCAGAATCCAAGAAGGGCAATGTGATTGCTTCTAATTCAGGTATCTTTATGATAGATATTTTCCTTTCTATTTCTAGTTCATGGGTATTAGATACCGGATGTGGATCTCACATTTATTTAAATGTGCAGGGACTAAGGAATAGAAAGCTACTCAAACAAGGTGAAGTTGACCTACGTGTTGGGAATGGAGCAAGAGTTGTTGCATTAGCCGTAGGGACATATGATGTAACTTTACCTAGTGGCTTAGTATTTGTTTTGAACAATTGTTAGTATGTTCCGGATTTGAGTAGTAATATTATTTCTGTTTCTTGTTTGGATAATGAAGGGTATAATTTTCTTATTAAGAATAAGAAGTTTTATATTTATTTAAATGATATGCTTTATGGTATTACAAATTCATTTAATGGCCTTTATGTTCTTGATGTTGATGAGAAACAAAATAGTGTTGAAAATGTTTATCATGTGGACAAGAAGTCTAAACCGAATGACATGAACAACTCGTTCACGTGGCATTGCCGACTTGGTCATATAAATGAGAAACGCATTTCTAAACTCCACAAAGATGGAATGTTAGACTCACATGATTATGAATCATATGAGATGTGCGAATCTTGTTTATTGGGCAAAATGACCAAACCACCCTATACTAAGAGTAGTGAAAGGGCTAGTAACTTATTGGGCTTAATATATACTGATGTATGCAGACCAATGAGCAGCATTGCTAGGGAAGGATTTCGATATTTCATTACATTCACTGATGACTTATCTAGATATGACTATGTCTATCTAATGAAGTCCAAAAGTGAATCATTTGAAATGTTTAGAATATTTCAAAATGAAGTACAAAATCAACTTGGCAAAACAATTAAAGCACTTCGATCCGATCGTGGTGGTGAGTATTTGAGCCAAGAGTTTGACAATCATCTCAAAAACTGTGAAATTGATTCAGAGTTGACTCCACCCGAAATGCCACGATGGAATGGTGTTTCCGAGAGGAGTAATAGAACCCTATTAGATATGGTTCGTTCGATGATGAGTTGAGTAGACCTTCCTATATCCTTTTGGGGGCATGCATTAGAGACTGCTGCGTTCATACTGAACAGAGTCCCTACTAAATCAGCTCCTAAGACCCCACATGAGATGTGGCATGGAAGAAAACCTAGTTTGTCTTTCATGAAGATTTGGGGTTGCGAAGCTTATGTAAAAAGACTTGTCTCTGATAAGTTAGCACCTAAATTTGACAAGGTTATTTTTGTTGGTTACCCTAAGGAAACCAAAGGGTATTACTTTTACAACCGCAATGAGAACAAAGTGTTTGTTGCTCAATATGCTACCTTTCTTGAAAAACAATTTCTCAATAAAGGAACTAGTGGGAGTAAATTCGATCTTGAAGAAGTTCAAGAACCCGAAAATAACATGGAACCGATAGTAGAGACTGAACCAAGTCCACAAGAAGTTGTAGAACCGGTTCAAGATCCACAAGTCCATCGTAGATCGGATAGGTTACGATCCGAACCCGAGAGATATGGGTTTCTCGTGTCGGAAAGTAATGAAGTGGAAGTTATTGAGAATGACGAACCTACTTCCCATCAAGAGGCGATGTCTGATCCCGATTCGGATAAATGGTTAAAAGCCATGAAATCCGAATTGTAATCCATGTCGGATAATCAAGTTTGGAACTTGATTGAGCCACCCGAAGGTGTAAAAACCATAGGGTGCAAATAGGTCTTCAAGAAGAAGACTGACATGGATGGGAAGGTGCATACTTACAAGGCTAGGCTTGTAGCAAAGGGATATAGGCAAACTCATGGTGTAGACTATGATGAAACCTTCTCACCTGTTGCCATGCTTAAGTCTGTTAGAATTTTGATTGCCATAGCTGCGTATTATGACTATGAGATATGGAAAATGGATGTCAAAACTGCTTTCCTTAATGGAAAACTGCTAGAGAATGTGTATATGACACAACCCGAAGGTTTTATCGATCCAAGACATTCTAACAAGGTGTGCAAGTTGCAGAGATCCATTTATGGATTGAAGCAAGCTTCTAGGAGTTGAAATCTTCGTTTTGACGAGAAAATCAAAGAGTTTGGTTTTGTCAAGAACGAGATGAACCTTGTGCATACATGAAATTCAGTGGGAGAGTAGTATTATTTCTCTTATTGTATGTCAATGATATCTTACTCATTGAAAATGACATTCCTACGCTTCAGACTGTCAAGTCTTGATTAGGAAAATATTTTTCAATGAAAGACATGGGTGAAGCCGCTTACATCCTTGGTATCAAGATCTATAGAGATAGATTTAAGAGGATAATTGGTTTGAGTCAAAGTACCTACATTGACAAGGTTCTTAGAAGATTCAAAATGGAAAATTCTAAGAGAGGCAACTTGCCAATGGGTCATGGTGTTACTCTTAGCAAGACACAGTGTCCTAAGACAACTGATGAGCGAAAGAGGATGAATGAAGTTCCATACTGTGAATGTGTGCCCAAATTCTATTTTTTGTTTTTTAGTTTGGATTCACGCGAGTTTGAAAACATCAGGTTTAATTTGAAAAATGGAGTCGCCATGCCATTTTGATTTCCTCAAAACTTTGAAAAAAAGGTTTTTAGGGTTCGGAGGTTAAGTTACCCCTTGGGAAGAACGGATCGTCGTTCACCCAAGGTGCCTTGCCGTAGCAAGTCTCTCTAGATTCCATTTTTCGTGCTTGCTTGTGTGCTTTCTTGTGTGCATGTGTTGAAAAGAGGGGGGGGATGTTCCAAGTTGTCTTCCGGACGTACAAACCATTTAGTTGGTTGTCGCTCGGGATTCCTTGGATTTTATGTGTTCGGGACTTTGATCCCATCCTCATCTTGGATTTGTGATCATCACTATTTGACCTTGAGTCTTTGTGTGATCGAGAGAAGGACTCTCTTTTATAGTCCAAAATGAGGTTCTTTAGAAAGGAGTGTCCTTAGCCCATCAATCCTACACCTTGAGACGATTGAGCTTATATTGGAGCTATCATGCTCGTCTCAAGTGATAATCGGAGATATAGGTTCAAGATTTATCCCTTTCTAAAGAGATTGTGGCACCTTTAATGGAAGAAACGATGTAAAGATAGGATCTTTACACCGATTCGTTCCGAAGATTGCATCAAGTACCAATTGGGGACTAGGGGAATGCATGTTAAAAATGACATTTTTAGTGAAAAGATGACATTTTTGGGTGCAAAGGATGCTCTTTGATTGCAAAGGATGCTTTTTATGTAAAGAAATGATTTTTAATGCAAAGGATGCATTTTTATGTGGAAAAATAGTGTTTTATATGCAAAGGATGCATAAAGACTTCATTTTGAAAACAAAGGATGCTACTTTGATTATAATGACATTATTTTTAGTGCAAAGGATGCATCTTTGTACATGAAAATGGGTTTTAGGTGCAAAGGATGCACCTTTATTGTAAAGACATGATTTTTATAAGCAAAGGATGCATCTTTATTGTAAAAAAGGGATTTTTAGGTGCAAAGGATGCATTTTTATGAGCAAATGATGCAATGGTAATGCAAAGATCACATTTTTATGAGCAAGGGATGCAATGGTAATGCAAAGGATGCAAATGGGAAGGGAAAATGATTCACATGTTCAAAGATATGATCTTTAACAATAATATATCAAGTCCCAAATATATAGCAATATATAAATGCAAGGAGCAAGAATCACATATAACAAATATAATGCAAGATAAGGGAGTGAGAGGTTACCAATGGTGGTGACCTCTTCTTCTTTGGAGTTTGCCTAGTGGATGGACCAACTCTTGGAGGCTTCAAGGAGGAGGGAGGTGGCATCTTGGCACTCTCAGCTTCCTGATTTTCGTAGGGGTGTTTTGGGAGAGTTTGTATGCTGAAGATTGTTGTTGTTGTTAAAATGTGTAGAGGAGTCCTCTATTTATAGGCAGTCTGGATAGAGAAAATGAGGCCGTGCGGCTAGGAGTTCCCTCCTAATCCAGCAGTGCGGCATTATCCCTTGTGACTCAGCATGTTTCTAGAATCATGCAAGGTGGAACTTCTAGAAGGGTGTTCATATTTAGAAAAACGTGCTTTTTTAATTTAAAGCAGTCCCTTCATTCCTCGAAAGGTTCGGAACAGTTTCGGAATTGCTCCCGGACTTTAGGAAAGTCCGGGGAATTGCCGGGAAACTTAACCGGAAGGCATGAGCCAGATTTGGGTACTTACACATACGCTTCGGCTATTGGATCTATCATGTATGCTATGATTTGTACTAGACCAGATGTCTCATATGCTCTTAGCATGACAAGTCGTTACCAATCTGATCCGGGTGAGAACCATTGGATGCCAGTCAAGACAATCCTTAAGTACTTAAGAAGAACTAAGGATGCGTTCTTGGTATTTGGAGGGATGGAAGAAGATCTTGTTGTAAGAGGTTACACAAATGCTAGCTTCCAAACCGACAAGGATGATTTCCGATCGCAGTCGGGATTTGTGTTTATGCTTAACGGATGTGCTATATGTTGTAAGAGTTCCAAGTAGAGTACTATTGCCAATTCTACTACTGAGGCCGAATATATAGCGGTATCCGATGCAGCTAAGGAGTCAGTTTGGATCAAGAAGTTCATTAGTGATTTGGAAGTTCTTCCAAGTATCACTAATTCGGTGAAACTTTATTGTGACAACAATAGTGCCATTGCGCAAGCAAAGAAACCAAGGTCACATCAGCGATTCAAACACATACTTAGACGTTTCCATCTCATTCGATAGTTCATTGATCGGGGAGACGTTAAGATATGCAAAGTATCAACCGATGATAACATTGGGGATCCGCTTACAAAGCCCCTAGCACAAGCAAAGCATGATGGTCATGTGAGGTCCATGGGTATTCGATACATAGATGGAGCCTAGTGCAAGTGGGAGATTGTTGGTGTAGTGCCCTAGGCTATAATTATGTTTAAACTTGAACCGTTATGTATCTACTTTATCATTTATTATAGAGCATGTTTATTTTGTTCATTATATGTTTACATTATATTGAACTGCATCCCTGAAATTACCCGGATTTCATGCGGAGGCGAAAGGCGGTTGTCTTTCGCGGAGGGTTGGTGTCTGAGACCTCGCTTTTCGGGAAGGAAGAGGAGTCGCCACGCGATTTTTGTATTTTGAGCCCAAACGTTGAGAAACGGCTTTTGTGAAAATAGTGTCGTTTTTATTGGCAGCAAAAACTTAGGAAAAAGCTTTGAAAACGGGGGGTCATTTTTATTGGTAGCGAAAACGAGTAAAAAGCTTTTTTTTGTACCAGAGATTGTTAGGTTCGGAGTTCACGTTACGTTTCGGGAAGAGTATTACGAGATCACCTGAAACGCCTCGTATGACGAGTCTTTCTACCTTTCTCGAAAACGTGTGCGTGTGTGTGTGTGTTTGCATTTTTGAAATGGGGGCTTGAATGACAAGCTTAATCTTGGTTTGAATGTCAAACGTTGATTAGGTGATTTGTTTGAAAAGGCGAGCGTTTGAATGACAAACGTCGGTTTTGGAGCTTTTAGGAAAAGTGGCGCGAATGCTGATTTTATCTGTTTATCTTAAGTGTCAAATGTTGACTTTTAAGAAAAGAGCGTTTGAATGTCAAACGTCGGATTTCGAGTTTGAAGATGAGGGTTTGGATGCCAAACGTCATTTCGCGCGTTTTGAAAGAGAGTTCAAAGGTCGAACTCCGGTTTTAAACCGGGCATTACATTGTTAACGTTTTTTACGGGAAAAAACATGTTAAATGACATGCAATCAACGAATCGGGTTGCAACTCGGACTTTGAAAAGTAAATACTATCACGATCCAAACGGGTCGGACTTTGTAAATGATAGTATTTAAAGTGCGGTATCAACGGAATCAATCGATCCGGAATTGTAAATGACGATCGACGAGCCAAATGACTCGGAATTGTAAATGACGATCGATGAGCCAAACAGCTCGGAGTTGTAAATTGCGTGAAAGTAAAGGACGTTCGACGGATCAAACGGTCCGGAATTGTAAATGACAGAAATTGAAATGACGATCGACGGATCAAACGATCCGGAATTGTAAATGAAATAAAAGTAAACGGAACGGGGTCGGAACGCCGTTTTAACCCGAGATTACTTTTCTTACGGGAAGAGAAGAGGATCGAGGGGCTAAAACGTATCGGACCCCATTAGACGGAGGCGTCAACATTTCAACGATGTTCGTCTGAAATGGTCATAGCGATTGGCGCGTAAACCGAGGCGGAACGAGAGATTAGAGAGAGGGAGTTATACCTATGGCTAGGGTCAACTCCTTTGGCTCGAGGGGTGTATACGGGATACGAAAAGTGGTTTGAGATGGTGTTTCGAGGTGGCGGGGGACGTATTTGATCGAAATACGTAGTTTTCATGCAAAACGAGGTAAAACCGGGGCTCGGGGGGAGTGGAACCAGTTTAGGCCGTGGGGTGAGGTGAAAATGGAGTGAAATTTTGTTGTTCTAAATGGCTTTGACAGCCCTTCTTTTTATGGGTGAAATTTCAGCATGAGTCCGGCCGGACTTAGCTTGAAATCCAGGGGGTTTTGTGAAACTTTGGAAATTGGAGGGACTTGCTGGCAATTTCTGAGAGTCTGCAAAGGAGTCCGGCCGGACTGAGACTGTATACCAGGGATATTTTAGTCTTTTCACTCTGAAATTGATTGAAAGGTGATGGGAGGGCTGTGGCATGCGTGCCACGTGTCCCATAACTCACCAGGCTTTGTGGGAGTTCGTGCCCGGGTCCCGGTTTTGTCCGTTTTTAAAATAACAGTCCGAATAATGTCCGAAATGCCCTCGAAAAGTGCCGGAAAGTGCGTTTTTCAGGGAAAGCCATACTTTTACGTACGATGATGTGTGTTAAGTACGCTTTGACGTCGGGATGCACGGGGCAGTCCCGGGACATCTCGTTGGCATGGCAACGAGATGCTTAACGGGTTTCGGTTAACCTGGAGCGGGCCAGTTAACGGATTCCGGTTAACTTCTAACGGATTTTGATGATCCGGATTTGGGTACTTACAGTTAGCCCCTCAGTGATGTCTCTTCCGAAGGAAATGGGGTCGTTGAAAAAGATAAGGATCCAAATCGGGATACCTTACTTTGAAAGACCTGGGCGGTCAGCTGGTTGGACCCTTAGCGATAGGATTCCTACGTATCCCGAGTGGGAATCAAGCCGGTCATAGTTCGTAGGTGCAAGGAGCCGCGCGTGGGGACCTTGACCTGAGCGAGACTGTTGGGAGGCGTCTGAACCTGAGTGAGACCATTGCGAGGTACCTGAACCTGAATGGAGACTATTGTGAGGCGTCTGAACTTGGGATTTCTGAAACCTTCGAGGGCGTGTGGCGCCTCAGACCGGAGCTGCTGAACATACGAGGGCGTGTGGCGCCTCAAATTGGAGTTTTTGAAACATACGAGGGCGTGTGGCGCCTCAAACCGGAGTTGCTGGATCATACGAGGGCGTGTGGCACCTCAAACCAGAGTTGCTGGATCATACGAGGGCGTGTGGCGCCTCAAACCGGAGTTGCTGGATCATACGAGGGCGTGTGGCGCCTCAAACCGGAGTGAACGAGGATACGCTTATCCTGAGACGAAGGCGTTCATGCCTTGGGTGTTGGGCTTACGATGATGGCCAGGTTTATCCTGCTGGGGATGGGGTGGAAATGATGGGAACGGTTGTGTTAAACTGGCGTTATTAACAACTCGGAAGGATTGACGTTTCTTCTTTAGAATCCTGCTGGGGATGAGCGTTCGGGCTTACCTTGATGGCCGAAGAGGGATTGTTGTGCGGGCTTACCTTGATGGCTGCTGAGGTGGAACGATCGGGCTTATTAATGGCGGCCGGGGAAGTGAACGTTGGTGAAAACCAATAGGAATTTTTTACGTCAGGAGACGAAATTGTAACTGGAATGTCCGGAGATGGGATTTGAGCGTTTGAATGTCAAACGTCAACTTGAGATGGAAGTGAGCGTTTGAATGTCAAACGTCAACTGGGGATTGAGAATTTAACATCTGGAGACGGGCGTTAGTGAGGACTAACTGGGAATTTAACGTCTGGAGACGGGCGTTAGTGAGGACTAACTGGAAATTTAACGTCTGGAGACGAAGCGTTAGTGAGAACTAACGGGAACTTAAACGTCTGGAGACGAGCGTTAGTGAAAACTAACTGAGAATGGATCCTCGGGGGATGGGGCGTTAGAAATGTCTAACTTTGGGGAAATTTTACACTTTTGGGGGTCAAAAGGGGTAAAATTAAAACTGCGAGAAGTTGAGGGGCTGAATTGGCAAGGACTCTTTCTGCTGTAGCAAGAGTCCGGCCAGACTGAACCTGAAGTTGACCAGGTTGTTATTAGCGCCGAGGCAGAAGCTGAAATGACCATTTTCTTTCATTAATTCCGACAAGGATGAGAGAGAGGAGGAGAGAAAATTCATCCCAAATTGTGAGGTTTGCTCAAATTTGTGAAGGAAAATCGACATGGAAGGTGATTGGGAACCAATGGCTCGTCATGGAAGGACCGATGACGAAAGAACGCGGTTGGTTCGGACCATTCGAACCATTACTCATCCATTGAATCCGGAGGAGTTCTACCCGGCTAGGGAGAACCACAAATCCAAAGGAGGGATCGAGAGACAGGTAAACTTCCTTCAAATTCCATTAATTTTAAGAATGTGCATTCTTTAAATGTTAGAAATTTGAATAGGAATGAGTTAGGAATTTTGGTGCCCGGATTGGGGCTTTTGACTTTGCTATGCGCCTTTGTCGAAATTGACTAGAATGTAGTTCAATTGACACTACGGGTAGATGACATAAAAATTTTGGTCGCAGAATTCCATGTCTAGATGTGTTTTCAAAATTTAAAGCATGTTTAAATCGGGACGGAGTAAATTTTTGAAATGTTCAAAAGAATTTGAAAGTTCCGAATTCGACAGAGTTTTCGAAGGGCTTTGAAAGTTCCGGATTCGACAGAGTTTTCGAAGGGTTTTGAAAGCTCCGGTTTCGACGGAGTTTTCGGTTTCGACGGAGTTTTTGAAAAGCTTTGAAAGTTCCGGATTCGATGGAGTTTTCGAAGGGTTTTGAAAGTTCCGGATTCGACGGAGTTTTCGAAATGTTTTGAAAGTTCCGGATTCGACGGAGTTTTCGAAGGGTTTTGAAAGTTTCGGATTCGATGGAGTTTTCGAAATGCTTTGAAAGTTCCAGATTCGACGGAGTTTTCGAAATGTTTGGAAAGTTTGGACCATCAATACTCCAACCGGGATGGAAATATTTTAGGAAAGGAATGAGAACTGTATCTGCATTGCATCATTTTGACATGCATTCGTGCACTCTGTTGATGTCGCTTCGGTACTTAACGTATTCTTGCTTTGTTCACCTGCAGGGGCGAGGGACAGTTGATGTTCATACTCAGAAGAGTCGGGGAGCCTTTGAGGCGGTGAGAGCGCTGTGGGAGATATTCCCGGATGAGGCTCGAGACGGAGAGAGGAGTCCACGGCAGCTTGTGGTTGACTCCGGATTGGCTGGGTTTATCAGCGTGGTAGCCGCGATGGCTGTGACGCAGAGGGCGAGGTCCATATACGTAGCTCTGAGCGAGTACTGGTGGGATATGACCCACACTTTTCATTTCAGGTGGGGGGAGGCGACGGTGACTCCCACTGACTTTGCTGCTATCACTGGGTTTCCGACCTATGGCAACGCGCTGGTGTGGGTGGATGGTTATACCTCGGGGCAGTTGTCTGAGCTTCTGGGTTTCGATATTACCGATGTCAGGGGCTTATGTATTCAGTACAGGCCGATGGAGATGCATCTGAGGATGGGTATTGCTGATTATGGAGAGGGGTCCCCGAAGATGACCGCTGAGCGTCTGGCTCGAGGGTTCATATGGTTTGCGTTGTCAGCGACTTTGTTCTCGACTTTTGACACGTCCTGTCACTTCCCTTTGCTCGGGTCACTGACAGACCTGGATGCCATAAGGGGGTACGCATGGGGGGAGGCTGCACTGGCCGAGCTCTACCATTCCTTGGATAGGTTCTCGCGGGGAGAGGAGAGCTCCTTGAGCTGTTTCTCATTTGCTTTGGATGTAAGTTCATGTCTTTTTCTCTTCCTTGTCTCATTTTTTTACTCATATTTATCTGCTCTGTAGCTGACATAACTTTCCATTTGCTTGACAGGTCTGGTTCTATGAGGTGTTCAAATATGAAGAAGGGGATATTAAGGAGGCGTACTGATCCCTGTTCCCTGCCATGCTGTCTTGGCAGAAGAGGGCGAAGAAGGCGGTGTCATCGAGGGTGGGTACTCGACTGTCGTACGAGGAGGTATCTCAGGCCCTGAGCCGAGAGTTCTCCGAGCGGATCCAGTTGACCTGGTGGAGTTAATTCCATATGGGCGTGGTTCAGGTTTCTAGTGAGGTTACGCGGTGGCGGAAGCTCCTGGTGGGACTTCACTGCGATGCGATGTATCTGGGGAAGAGGGTGACCCGCCAGCATGGCTCGAGTCCCTTCCGATGGTGCCGGTGGATCCTCCTCTGCACATGCAGCATCCTCTGTCGATGCCGATGGAGGAGTTGGAGAGGTATAGACAGGGTGTGTTCTATACCGAGTATGTCATAGCGGGAGCCGACTACGACACTTTCTTGAGGATGAGGATGAGGCTGAGGAGCCCGCAGGTGCAGCACATGGAGGGCGAGGGCCCTGGATATCCCCGAGATCTCCCGCTCCCATGTGCTAGGTTGGCGTACGAGGGGTTGGACGGTTCGCGCAGGCGGCTGGTGATCCCGATCCTGGAGGAGCCGAGATCACGGTATAGGGTGGACCCCAATGCTTCGGTGAGCACTTTTGATTTTTTGCATTTGATAGTAGCATTCTGCAAATGTTGCATCTGTACTTTCTGCTTGTCTTTTGATGAATTTCCTGGTTTGCAGGTGTCTGGCCGTACGTACAACGAGGCGGTGAGACAGTTGGACGGGTGGGCCAACTACACTAGGAGGCTCGTGGCATTCCTGAGGTGCATTTCCCGGAGGAGCGTGGATGTTCGTGAGCCGAGGCCGTCTAGGCCTAGAGGTTCGTCTGCTCCCACGGCTGGTGGAGAGGACTTTGTGCAGGGATTTGGCCAGTTCGCAGGCGGAACGGCTGGGTTTAGAGCTCATCCTCCTTCGCACTCGGGGCACGAGAGGGGAGATTCCTCGAGTTCGCAGGCGCAAAGGAGGCCTTTTGCGTATTCCCGCCTGGAGAAATTCGGAGATTATCTGTTTTCGACAGATTCGGCAGCTGCGGAGCAGTGCGTCGAGTGCTCGGATAACGAGCAGGACTCGGAGTAGTCCTTCTTTATTGCTTTTTAGACAAAATGTATGTATTGTCCGGAACAATTTGACTTGTACTGTATTTGAAAAGGCGCCCTTGGGGCAGAACCTGTATTTCGCACATCTATTTAGTGATTACCTTGTTTTTATTTTGGCAAATAAGCAAGTAGGTTAATCAAAAAATAAATAAAATGAAACATGCATAAAAAAATTGAACGGGTCAAAAATTATGCGTATATGCACTGATATTTAATTATTTGCACTGTTGCACGAGCCCGGGGCGGAAGAGGTGTTGACTTTGGTTAACTGAAACCAGGGGTAGCACGCAGATTCACAAAGGCATGAACAGGGCTTGGTTTGGAATTGTTTCCAAATTAAGAGCAGCTGGCTATAGAGTTGACCAAGTCAACTGCAGAGAGAGTCCGGCCGGACTGAGAATGAAATTCCAGAGTCTTTTAAATTGCAGTTTCAGCTTTGCAATTCATAAGAAATTGCGCCTTTGCTTTGATCAGTTGGCTGAATTTCTTTCAAATTCCTAAGGCTTCCTTCACTTTCTTTCATGGCTCCCTTTCCTAAGCTATCGTCTCGGATGCAAGAGCAATACTTGGAAAATTTCCAGTCGTGGGTACGGAACCACACGAGGCAAAATAAGGGGTTTTTCGAAGGCTATTACGGGATGAAATCTGTTTATGCTTTGAAGGATCTCATGCCAGATTGGGATCTTTTGAGAGCAGCGGCTCGCTTCTGGGATGTACGGAGGAATGTGTACAACTTTTCGTACAACGAAATCACTCCTACGTTCGAAGATTTCCGGGCCATTCTGGGAGGACCTGAGACGGAACAGCTAGTTCTTTCGTATGCTGGTGGCATGGCCACTGTTGAGAAGCTAGTGTCTCTGCTTGGTATCTCGGCTGGAGAAGCATACGGGATGCTGATATTGAACATTGATTATGTCGACATTTCGGGACTGACCGATAGATTTGCCGGAGCTGAGGGGAGCGTTTTCGCATGGGACGCGTTTGCTCTGTGCATGATCACTACTCTGTTCACGTTCACGTCCCTGGGTGTGTGCCATCACAGTGTACTGGACCTGGTGAGGCAGTGCCGGAATGGGGGAGACATCGTGCCTTTGGTCTTGGGCGAGACGTTCCTAGGCATAGGTCGGATGGCGACCGGCAACCGATACATGTGGGGAGGGAGTCCCGCTATGCTTACCATGTGGTTGAGAGAGAGACTGCAGATGATGCCCTAGGTGCCAATGTCTTGTGACGCTTGGTCCTTTTCTCGACGTCCTCTGGTGATAGGGGCGATCAGCCGAGCCGGAGCTACGGATGGCCGAGACTCCGTACGCGTCACTTGCGATGGTGGGTTCCCCATTGGAAGTTATAGACTTGTCGGACCGCTCAGAGGGTCTATTGGTTGTCGAGTGCCGGGCCGTCTCGCACGTCTTTCTACATTCCATCATTGGTTACCTAACGGTACGGGCCTGGAGCAGGTGCCATTGGACGGGCTTGAGTTATGCCGCTACCTTCGAGGTGGGATCTCTGGCCGATGGAAGATCCTTCGACGCTATTGTTGCTCACACGATGGTGGCAATACACGTCCTTTCTGCCCGCCAGGGTTCTCTTTCACCGGAGAGGGGCACCGTTCCGTCTACGCAGATTCGAACCGGTATGAAAGAGTGTATAGGGGAGACACAAATGGCTATCTTGTGGAGACGGAGTGAGCCGTTGGTGCCGATCACTGGATGCTCGATCTTGAGGAGGACCGGCGGGGGCTAACCCTCGGAAATAAATGCCCCAGGAATGACATGGCTGACTATGAGGCCAATGCTGATCGGGAGGCCAATCAAAGCACGGTCATGATGGCTCGAAGAGAGGCAGCTCAAGACAGAGCTAGGGAACGGGGCCGCGTTGGCGGCTACAGGGTTTGACAGAGGCGTCGGGAAGGGTCCCTGAGCCAGGCAGAAGGACTACCGGAATATTCCCTGTGAAGGTGAAGAACACTCGCCGTGGGAAAGGGAAGGGGAAGAAGGATGAAGGACTAAGTTCGGGAAACTAGGTTGACCTTGCCGTCCCGCAGTACCCAACCAGCTTGTCATTGCAGACACATTAACTGATTAATGTTTTATTGTAGTTTTGCTAGCGTGTAGCGAGTCAAGAGTTGACCGTGCTTGAACTCATCAAAGATTTTTTTAACTATAATGAATTTGTAGGTTAATTGAAAAGAGTTTTTCGAAACACAAGCAATTGATGGTTATTGTATTTTTTTTTTTGTTTTTGAGACCGAACCAATGATGGCTGCCTACATTCCCCTTTTACAATTGGACTAAGGGGCTCAGGTCACCGTAGTTCGACACTTTAGGTGAATTTGAGAAAAACAAAGACAAAAGAAGTGCGACCCTGTTTTTTACCTGGATCATTAGCGGGAATTTATCCAGTTGGGTATTACTCTTTTAGCACTTTAATTTTACTGAGGGGTTGTGTATGGGGAAGGAGAGTTGACTCGTGCTCTTCCTCAAACGAAGTATCTGCGGAGCTTGCTTCCGTTCACGGGGTTAACGAAAGGGTTCCCGTCCAAGTCTGCTAACTTCATGGCTCCTCCGGAGAAGATTCTTTGTACCACGAACGGTCCTATCCAGGTAGGCTCCCACTTTCCGAGGGGATTGGTCTGCGTAGGAGGCTTTTCCTTTAGCACCAAGTCGCCTTCTCTGATGTCTCGGATCTTGACTTTCTTATCGAATGCTCGGGTCATTCTGCTCTGGTAGGCTCGAGTGTGTTCCATGGCTTTCAATCTGCGCTCGTCGAGTAGAGCAAGTTCGTCGTGACGGCTCTGTAGCCATTCGATTCATTGATCCCGTTTTCCAAGAGGACTCGGAGGGATGGAATTTCCAATTCCAAGGGTAACATTGCTTCCATTTCGTAGGTAAGTGCGAACGGAGTCTCCCCTGTGGCGGTTCTGACTGATGTTTGGTATCCCCAAAGGGCTAGATGTAGCTTTTTGGGCCAGTCCCGACCTCTGGTGGTCATCTTTCTGATTATCATGGCGAGAGTCTTGTTTGCTGCCTCTACTGCACCATTGGTTTGTGGTCTGTAAGAAGAAGACTTGTGACGCATGACTCTGAATTCGGTCAGCAGTTGGTCGCAATCTCCCTCGAAGTGAGTCCCATTGTCGGATATGATCTCGTTGGGCACTCCGTATCGGCACATGATGTTCTCTTTGATGAACTCGGCCACCTTCTTGGAATTCGGTACCTTGTACGATCTGGCTTCTACCCATTTGGTGAAGTAGTCGACTGCGACTAGAGTGAACTCGTGACCATTGCTCCCTGGTGGAGTGATCTTGCCGATGACGTCGATTCCCCAGGTGGCGAAAGGCCATGGTGTAGTCATGCAATAGAGTTCGTGCGGAGGGATGTGATTGAGGTTGGAGAATCGTTGACATTTGTCCCAGCTTCGGACGAACTGGATGCAGTCTGTTTCCATCGATATCCAATAGTATCCCATACGGAGAATGATCTGTGTCAATGCTCGGGCGTTCATATGCGGACCTGTAACGATGTAACCATTTTCCCGAAAGATTGGTTTCTTTTTCTTTTTCTTTGAAAATCAATCGAAAAAACACGGAGTCGCCACGCCATTTTTATTTTAAGGGCCAAAACTTTGAAAAATGCCCGAGATTAGAGATTTGGGTTCGGAGGTCACGTTACACGCCGGGAAGAACGTTAGTGTTCACCCGGAATGCCTCGTAAAACGAGTCTTCCAAGCTTAAAAACCATTTGTGTGTGTGTGTGTGTTCCTTTGGCCAAAATAAGTTGAAACTGAGAAAAATAAAAATTGGTAACTCTTTATTAGACTTTAAAAAAGTCCCATGATTTTTGGTGTGATTTTTGGGTTGAGTTTTAGTACTCAAAAGGTTTTTTGAAGTTGAAAACCAATTATGCCAGAATGAAAAAGGCAGTGGACACTTGATTTTAAAATGGGTTAAAGGGCTTTAAAACTTCAAAATCTTGGGAAAGTCCGAGAATGAAAGTTGTTCAAAACACCTTAAATAAGGTTTCTGCAAAAGAACTTTACCATTTGGAGATGATTTGGTGGACCAAAACCTTCTGGAAATATCAGATATGAAATCTGGATTTCTAGAGACTGATGAACTGACTTTTAAAAGATAATTTGAAAAAGGAAGTTATACTCACGCAAAAAATAAAGTAAAAATATGTTTGGAAATCTATGGATGTTGGCTACAAAAAGTGTTTTATAGTGAACACCAAATTCAAAGTTTCTGTATGTCCAAAAAATTAGACCATGGACAGAGGTCTTAGAGAAAGGCTACTGGACAGCAACTTTCTCTTGAAGAAAAACATGATTTTAAAAGGGGTTTGGCATCCATTATTGTCCCCATTTCCTTAGGCTTTTATTAGTAGTCACTAGATATTTTAGTGGTGATCTACTATATCAAGCCATCCTTAGGGTACATTAGGACTTAAGCATTTTATTTGCTTGGGAAGGGGAATTTTATCCTTGAAAATGAAGATTTGATGTATGAAAATGGTTTTTAGGGTTTTGAAAACATGTTTGCAAGTGAGTAAAAACACTTTGAAAGTAATGTTGATCCTTGTATAGGATCATCCATGGAGATGAACTTCCATGGTGATCCTCTTGGATCTAGGGCAAGAAGATGAACAAACTACATTTTGGAGTTTGAAAATGCATGCATGGATGAGAGAGATTTAGGGTAGGAAGAGGGAGGTTATACCTATCTTCCCTTGTGTTTTGTGTTTGAATGGATTCAAGGCTTGAATGTGTTTAGGGTTTGAATGTGTTTAGGGTTTGAATGTGTTTAGGGTTTGTGTTTAGAGTTGGTCAAAGAGAAAACAAGTAGATAACACTTAAGTCCTCTATGTTTTCTCTCTAATCCTCCTCCTAAGGGGTGGTTTAAGCTTGGGCTTGTGTATATATGAGAGTGATTTGAGAATGTTTTGAGTGAGTGGGATTTGGGAAAGATTAAAGAGAAAATGGTGGCAATTCAAGGGAATTCCCACTGTTTTCTCCCTATTTTTCGCCAAGGTGCAGTTATAAAATGTGTTCTTTTTTTTTTCTGAGACTGAAGGGCTTAATTTATAGGCCTCTGGAAATGCCATAGTCATCCGCGCGGATCAGTCTGGAGGCGTGCACTATTCATTAAATGCAGCTCCAGGCTTTGGACACAAGGAATATCTTTTGAAAATTCAAACTGGTTGTTGTTTTTCAGCTTGCCAAATTTGGATTTTTACAATTTCTTTTCTTTTTAAGATTCTTTCCTTGGTTTAACCTTAAATGGCAATCCCTAATATACCCTTACTTTGTTAGAAAGGTTAGAAATTGTTAGAAATGTTAGGAATGTTAAGACTTTCATTAATTTTCTAACGAAAATACTAACGACTCAAATTGGAGCACTTACAGTAGCCCCTCGGCGACGGCGCTTTCGAAGGAAGCGGGGTCGTCGATAAGAGTAAGGTTCCATATTTGACAAGGAGTGATCAAAGTGGTCGAGTGGCTGGACCTAGCGATAGGCTACCTACGTATCCCGAATGGGAATCAAGCCGGCCGTAGTTCGGGTCTTTGACCCTGGAGTGACTGTTTTAGGATGTCAACCTGATGAGCGAGTTCTGTAGTCGGTTGCTGAAAGAAACTCTGCTGGGGATAAGAGATGACCATTTTGGTCTGATGGCTGCAGTTGCATATCCGCTCTGCTGGGGATAGGAATGACTGTTTCGGTCTGATGGCTGAACCTAAAGATATGCTACCTACGTATCCTTAAGAGGAATCAAGCCAGTCGTAGTTCGGGTCTTTGGCCCTGGAGTGACTGTTTTAGTATGTCAACCTGGTAATGATGGTGTTTTAGGTGCCTCAAACCTTAAAGATGATAGCGTTTTAGGTGCCTCAGACCTTTGGTGATGATGGCGTTTTAGGTGCCTCGGACCTTTGGTGATGATGGCGTTTTAGGTGCCTCGGACCTTGATGATGATGGCCTTTTAGGTACCTCGGACCTTGATGATGATGGCCTTTTAGGTGCCTCGGACCTTGATGATGATGGCGTTTTAGGTGCCTCGCACCTTTGGTGATGATGGCATTTTAGGTGCCTCGGATCTTGATTTGAAATGATTTCCCTTAATGGTTTGGGATAGATGGTCCTTCGGTGGACTTCGTCTGCTGCCGAAGGAGAGGGTGACCATTTTGGTCGGGTGGCTGGACCTATGGTAGGCTACCTACGTATCTCGATTGGGGAATCAAGCCCTTACGTAGTTCGAAATGCTGCTGGGGGTTTCGTTGGAGAAAAATCGGGCTTACGGCAGTCGATGATAATGAGGAAAGAAACGGGATTCCGTTGACTTCGCTGGGATTTTGTTAGCTTTTGCTGGGAAAATTGGACTTACGTTTTACTGCCAGTTGATGATTTTGATGAAAGAGACGGGATTCCGTTATCTTTCTCGGAGAAATCGGACTTACGTTTTACTGCCGTTGAAGATTTTGATGAAACAAACGGGATTCCGTTATCTTTCTTGGAGAAATCGGACTTACGTTTGACTGCCGTTTGATGATTTTGATGAAAGAAACGGGATTCCGTTATCTTTCTCGGAGAAATCGGACTTACGTTTGACTGCCGTTGATGATTTTGATGAAAGAAACGGGATTCCGTTATCTTTCTCGGAGAAGTCGGACTTACGTTTGACTGCCGTTGATGATTTTGATGAAAGAAACGGGATTCCGTTATCTTTCTCGGAGAAGTCGGACTTACGTTTGACTGCCGTTTAATGATTTTGATAAAAAAACGGGATTCCGTTATCTTTCTCGGAGAAATCGGACTTACGTTTGACTGCCGTTGATGATTTTGATGAAAGAAACGGGATTCCGTTATCTTTCTTGGAGAAATCGGACTTACGTTTGACTGCCGTTGATGATTTTGATGAAAGAGACGGGATTCCGTTATCTTTCTTGGAGAAATCGGACTTACGTTTGACTGCCGTTGATGATTTTGATGAAAGAGACGGGATTCCGTTATCTTTCTCGGAGAAATCGGACTTACGTTTGACTGCCGTTGATGATTTTGATGAAAGAGACGTGATTCCGTTATCTTTCTCGGAGGAATCGGACTTATGTTTGACTGCCGTTGATGATTTCGATGAAAGAAACGGGATTCTGTTATCTTTCTCGGAGAAATCGGACTTACGTTTGACTGCCGTTGATGATTTTGATGAAAGAAACGGGATTCCGTTATCTTTCTCGGAGAAATCGGACTTACGTTTGACTGTCGTTGATGATTTTGATGAAAGAAACGGGATTCCGTTATCTTTCTCGGAGAAATCGGACTTACGTTTGACTGCTGTTGATGATTTTGATGAAAGAAACGGGATTCCGTTATCTTTCTCGGAGAAATCGACTTACGTTTGACTGTCGTTGATGATTTCGATGAAAGAAATGGGATTCCGTTATCTTTCTCGGAGAAATCGGACTTACGTTTGACTGCCGTTGATGATTTTGATGAAAGAAACGGGATTCCGTTATCTTTCTCGGAGAAATCGGACTTACGTTTGACTGCCGTTGATGATTTTGATGAAAGAAATGGGATTCCGTTATCCTTCTCGGAGGAATCGGACTTACGTTTGACTGCCATTGATGATTTTGATGAAAGAAACGGGATTCCGTTATCTTTCTCGGGGAAATCGGACTTACGTTTGACTGCCGTTGATGATTTTGATGAAAGAAACGGGATTCCGTTATCTTTCTCGGAGGAATCGGACTTACGTTTGACTGCCGTTGATGATTTTGATGAAAGAAACGGGATTCCGTTATCTTTCTCGGAGAAATCGGACTTACGTTTGACTGCCGTGAAGCTCTTTTGAAGAGGGGGTTAACTTTGGTTAACTCTGTTAAGTTGAGGACTAAACTGCAGAGTCCTGAAATTTTGAAGGGCAAAACAGTCATTTTGCCACTTCCATCTCATCCGCGCGGGCCAGAATGGAACCCAGATTGGTTTTAAAAGAGGGCCGCCGCCCTTTTGGTTCCTTCTTCCCCAATTTTCAGTTCCACGAGAGAGAGACGAGAGAGAAGGGCCAAAACCGCCATTGTTGACCCTAGAAGCTTCGAAATCTTCCGATTTTCTTCGATTTTCGAGCAATGGAACACGCGGGAGTAGCTATTCAAGGCCAAGGACGTGGCCCGGTAGCGGAGAGGCGATTGGAGCTTGTTCGAATGAGGAGGCATTACACACTTTCGCAATCGATTGCGGAGGAGCCGTACCCCGATGCGTGGCAACATTGGGCTTCTGATCCGAGTCTCCGTACGGTATACTTCGAATCTCTCCATTCCCTTTGTCGATTTTTGCTTGAAATTGATTTTTTGTGATTTTTCCTTTTTTTTTATTATCCGAAAATTGATGTTCTTGGGCTTGAAATTTGATTTTGATGCTTTGCATGTTGTAATGAGTATATGGGTAACTCAAATGTGCATTTTGTTTGGAAAAAAGAATGGGCATTTTGCCATTTTTTTTTTTTTGAAATGTGAGATGATGAAAATTTGCCCGAATCCGGGACGGACTTTTTGTTGCATGTAGAATTCTTGCAATGTGATGTGAATGATATGAATGCATTTTTTTTTTTGTGAGAATGTGATTTTCTGTGAAAATTGGGACGGATTTTTCGTTCCCTTGATTGGATGAATGAATGGTGAAAAAATTGTTTATGTATGCTATTTCATGAAAAATGGGACGGAATTTTTCTTCCGTTGACTCAATGTTATTGACATTTTTTTTTATATGCATGATGAATGATGGTTGTTGAAAATCTTTTCTTTTGTGCAAGAAAAATGGGGCTGAGTCCATTGTATGCCGTTATGCTGCCCGATTTTCTTCAAAATTTTATGATGCATGTGTGTGCTCTCTCTTTTTTTTTTTGACACATTTTTTTTTTAAATGCAAATTTTTTTGACATTTTCTTTTTTTTTTTTTTTTAATTGCAGGGTGGAGATCGTTTTGTGACGGAGCAACTGAACAAGATGAAGACTCGGGGATCAGTGGAGGCCTTGGTTGACCTGTGGGATCGGCTTCCGGTCTTGGGCCGAGGAGCTTTGATGAGTCCGAGACAGATCGTCATTGGGACTGGATTGTACGAGTTTATCGAGTGCCTGAGGGGATTGGTTAAGTTCTCTAAGAGCAAGGGCCTGATCTTTGCTTTGGCACAGCACTGGTGGGACGCGACCCACACATTCCATTTTTCTCGGGGCGAGGCCACGGTTACACCTTCCGACTACGCAGCGATCACGGGCCTGTCCTTTAAAGGACGGAGCATTGAGTGGAGAGACGGCTACAGTGACCGGGACCTGCAGGATCTTCTGGGCTTTATCCCCATTTCCAAAAAGGGGATGGGTATGGAGTACGCCGTGGTCCATGGGAAGATCGTGGAGAGCATCGAGAATTACGAGACTGGTGATGAGAGGATGGCTGCGGTGCACATTGCTAGGGCTTTCTTATGGTTTGCCTTTTCGAGCACACTTTTTGGACACGCCGAGGGGACGGCGATGTTTGCTTTGTTGAGGACGTTGGAGGATGTGGAGATGGTCGGGAGGTGTCTTGGGGAGAGGTGGTGGCAGAGCTATATTTCGCTCTGGATCGATACAGCCGGAAGGCCGTCAGCTCCCTGACGTGCTTCGAGTTCCCTCTGGAGGTATAAGCTTCTGCTTTTCCCTTTCCTTAAGCACGCACTTTTCTTTTCGCACTTGATTGATGAGATCTTTCTCTTTCGCAGGTATGGGCTCTGGAGTTTTTTCATGTCACGTTGTGGCGGCAAATGGCGGAGCACATCGGGGCATATCCGGCCATGCTCTCCTGGAGCAAGCATGCTCGGGAGAAGATAGGTTCTAAGGGGCGCACGACCCTTAAGTACAGTGGAGTGCTCGCTTTGACGAGGGCCGAGACGGATGAGGGGATGGTTTTCTACCCCCGGGGCCGCTTCGAGGTGGAGCACCAAGGGTGCCGAGAGATGGACTGTGCAATGGGAGGATTTTGAGAGGGCTCGACTCGCGACGTGTGTATTATCTCGGGAGAGAGTGACGCGCCAAAGATGGCGAGGGTGCGCCTCCCGATGGCACCGGTAGAGCCTCCCGCCGACATGATGCATCCGAGTGAGAGATCGGAGACCCGGGGAGACTATCGAGGTGGCCGCACTTCTCGACGTTTGTGGCGATTGAGGAGTATTCGCGATTTATCTTGAGGAGGCCGAGGATGCCCTGTTCTTGAGAGAGAGGGGTTAGTGGATTGTGCGATACCCCCGGACGGACTTCTCATATGTCCAGGATGGGGTTAGATTGAGGGTGCAGATCCCTCAACCTGAGCGGGTCCCACAAGCTTTCCGGCCCCGTCCGGATATGAAGGTACGGGTTCTTTTACTGTCTCTTCTTCTTTTCTTTCGCTTCATCATTTTTCGCATCAATTCTTTCTGACACTTTTGTTTCCGTGCAGTTCCCGGCCGTGGTGGTGGAGAAGCTGACGAAGCAGGTGATTGGGGCCAAGAGGTTCATCAGGAGGATGGTCGCTTGTGGGGCTCCTCAGGCCAGAGCGAGGCGGGCATAGCCGGCACCTGTGGAGCGGGAGACTTCCCCTATTCCTTCGGAGCATTTGACCGAGACTCCTCTTTCTCCTCTCATAGATCCCGGCATGGATCTGCCTCCGAATCACGTCATTCTCGGAGATTTGCATGGGCAGGGACATGTTTGGCACCACGGCGGGTCATCTTCGCATGTCCAGAATCCGACGCGTTCACATTCGGATACGACTTCTTTGCAGATCTCGGCTTGCCTTATCGTGGTGTTCCGGTTGATCCAGGAGAGCCTCTCTCTGGAGACGAGGATGACTCCGAGCCCGAGACATTCATGGCTACTGAGGAGGCGGGCCCGAGCTGCAAGAGGGATCGGGGGAAAGGGCCGGCCACTGAGGATTCTGACTGACTATCTGAGATTTTACCTATTTAGACAGATATAGTTTATTTTTCATGCACATTTTTTTTTGTTTATTGTTTTTTTTTTTTTGGAATGTAATAATCTACTTTTTTTTTGTTTGTTTTTTTTTTATTATAAATGCAATGTTGCATGAGTCCAGGTTTCTTGGCTAGGGTGCGAATGTATGGTATGTGAACTGTTTGGGCAGTGCTTTGCACAGGTTTCGAGCGGCCGGATGAAATATTCTTCGTGGTGCAGCAGCTTGAACCGCTGCAGATTTTTTTCGATGGTGGCACTTATGTCCGCGCGGATGAGACAGCTTTCGACACTCGTCCTTTAATTTTGCTTCGTATCTGGTTTTCCTTTATTTCAAATTCAAACACCTTCTTCAACCACCAGTTCAAACAGCCATTTTCGGGGAGAAGGAGAGAAAATCCATGGAGAGAATTGTGAGCATGCAAAATCCACCCAAATTATCCCAAGCTTCTCAAATGTCATTCTTCACCAAGTTTAAGGAGTGGTGCTGGGAGATTATGCATGAGAGGAGGTCATTCTTTGAAGAAAGGTACAAGATACGATGCTTGTGGTCTCTTAAGGAATTGATTCCGGATTATGATCTTTTGAGAGCTTCTTCCTCATTTTGGGACACTAGAAGGCATGTTTTTTGCTTCTCTTACAATGAAATGGTCCCGACTGTTGAAGAATTTCGGGCTTTGCTCGGTGGTCCCGAGGTGGAGGAGATTGCGATTCCTTTGCCCGGAGGAGCCTCTTTCGTTGATAGGTTGTGCAACCTTCTTCATCTTTCCCCGGGGGAAGCACAAGGTATGCTCCGTGGTCCCGATCACTTTGACATTTCTGGTCTTCCTGATAGATTTAGGGGCTTAGGCTTGGTGGATGATGCCTATTGGGATGCTTTTGCACTTTGCATGTTTGGTACCTTGTTCATGGTTTATTCCTTTAGAATTTGTCATCGGGCTCTGCTGGATGTAGTGGTTCACTGTCGTTTGGGCAGAGATGTTGTACCTTTGATCCTGGGGGAGACTTTTCATGCTCTTGACAGGTTAGCTACCGGGAGGCGGTACATGCACGGGGGCAGCCCGTTTCTCTTGACCCTGTGGCTGATGGAGCGCCTGGGGGTTCTTCGCGAGACTTCGGATATGATCAAGCCTTGGACATTTGCCAGGAGAGGGGTTACGGTGGATTTTGATGATCAGGGCTCGTGGGAGCGTTGGATGGCTGGTCGCCAGACTGAAGATATCAGATGGTCGGTGCCTCATTGGCGGGTGGAGACTCGGAGAGTACTTCAGGATGGATCTCCCGTGGTTATGCTTCCGGGGCTTTCTCAGTCCAGCTTTTACATTCCGGCTCTGGTTCTGAGACAGTTTGGCTTGGAGCAGGTTCCTTTGGAGGACTTTGATGATATAGCCACTAGGGTGGTGGCTCTTGCTTCTATGGATGATCCTTCGGTGTTCCCATTTCTTTCCCGAGTATGGAGGTATGACGTCTTTCCTCCTCGGGTTATCCTCAGGCGTCCGAGACCTGTGTTTCTGACCACTTGGTACTTGGATTGGTACGAGAGGCATTTGGGAGAGACTCAGATGGCTATTTTGAGACGGCGTGAGGCCATTGTGGGTGCGGAGGACCTGACAGTTTCGGAGAGGAGGAGGGCCGAGGCGAGGGCCAACCCTTATGACAAGAGCGGAGATGTTGTGACCGACTATGAAGCTTATGTCAAGAGACAGGAGGAGAGGACTCCTACGTTACCGCTCGGCTACAGGAGATGAGAGATGACGCTAAGGCTACTAAGGCCCCGACAGTAGGCCGGTTTGATAGATCCTGTTCCTACACCAGTAGCTTGGTAGGAGGAAGACCGACATTTTTCCCGTTCGTAGGAAGAAGACCCGAAGGGGGAAGAAGAGAGGTGATGCCAAGCACGAGCGGCTTAGAGTGACCTCGAGGTTTCCGAGTATCCCTTTCTTGTCGTAGCGCAGACACATTAGTTTGATTATGTATCTTAGTTTCTTTTAGCAGTTGTCGCTGTAGGAATGAACCGAGCTTAGACTCATCAAAAAGTTTTTAACCGTAATGAATATGTGAATTGCTTTAGAGTTTTTCGAGACGCTTTCATGGTCTCGATCAACGACAAAGTATGTCTTTTATTTGTATTTTAGACCGAACCGTTTCCGCCGCCACGTTCCCTTCGGACTAAAGGGCTCAGTCTTCGTAGTTCGACCCGGTTAATTTTTTTTGTTTTTTTTTTTGTTTTTTTGTTTTTTTTTTTTGGTGCAACCCTCGTTTTTTACCTAGGCCGCCCTTTTCGGGTTTTCAACCTAGTTGGGTATTACTCTTTTAGCACTCTTTTTTTTTTTTTGATATATTTTTTTGTTTTTTTTTTTTTTTTTTTTTTTTTTTTTTTGACTCTTGTTTTACGCGTAGTATCTCGCGCAGCCTTGTCACCATTCACCGGGTGTACAAAAGGATTTCCGTCGAGGTCTCCGAAGTTGCATGGCTCCTCCGGAGAAGATCTTCTCGGACGACATATGGCCCGACCTGCACGGGCTCCCATTTGCCAAGCGGGTTGATACGGACCGGGGGTTTTTCTTTCAAAACGAGATCACCTTCTCGGATCTCCCGATGCTTTACTTTCTTATCGAAGGCTCTGGCCATTCTCCCTTGGTAAGCTCGGATATGTTCCATTGCTTTCAATCGGCGTTCATCTAGCAGGGCCAATTCATCATGGAGACTGGAGCCATTCGACCTCGTTGATCCGACTTTCCAACAAGCACCCTGAGTGAGGGGATTTCTAGCTCGATTGGGAGTACGGCTTCCATTCCGTAGGTGAGAGCAAATGGTGTTTCCCGCTTGCCGTTCCGACGGATGTTCTGTAGCCCCAGAGTGCGTGTGAAGCTTCTCGAGCCAATCTCGACCTCTGACAGCCATTTTCCGAATGATGTTTTCCAAGGTCTTGTTTGCCGCCTCAACGGCTCCGTTAGTTTGGGGCCCGTAGGGAGATGACTTGTGACGGGTTATTCTCGAACTCGCTAGCGTACTGTCGCATTCCCTTCAAAGTGGGATCCATTATCTCGAGATGATTTCGGCCGGCAACCCGTATCTGCATATGATGTTTTCTTTGATGAAGAGGGCTACTTTCCTTGAGTTGAGAACCTTGTAGGATTTGGCTTCAACCCATTTGGTGAAATAGTCCACCGCTACCAGACGAATTCGTGGCCGTTGCTGCCCGGTGGTGTGATTTTGCCTATGACATCAATTCCCCAAGTGACGAAAGGCCAAGGGGTTGTCATGCAGTATAACTCGTGAGGAGGCAAATGATTGAGATTTGAGTACCGCCGGCATTTGTCGCAGCCTTTTGACGAACCGGATGCGCCGGTTTCCATGGAGATCCAAAAGTATCCCATTCTTAGTATGATTTGCATTAGAGCCCGAGCATTCATATGGGGGCCGCAGTACCACCATGTACTTCTTTCATGAGTCCTAGCCTCTTGTTTGCCGATACATCGCAGAGGGGGCCTTGATAACGCTTCTTGTACAAAGATGTTTCCCAAAAGAACATAATGGGAGGCGAGTCGCTTCAGAGCTAAGAGGCCCTTTGCCTTGATTCCCTCTTTATATTCTCCATCTTCATTTTTGAAAGAGGCTTCGCCGTTCTTTAAGTACAGATAAATCTGAGTGTACCAGGGATCACTGTCCGGTTCGGCCTCCGCTTAGATTTCAAAGCAATAAGCGGGGTTTTCTCTTCTCCCGACACTGAATGGTTTAACAGACTTTCCTTCGGGTATTTCAACGAGGGAGGCTAGTGTTGCCGTGAGCATCTCGCGAACTGTTGCGATCTCTCGGGCAAGTAATGGAAGCCGATTTCCTTGAATTGAGTTACTAGCTCTTCCATGTAAGTGTGATATTTCGCAGACCCGGTCCACGGTCTTCCATTTGTTAGAGACCCGATTGATGATGAGGGCAGAGTCACCATACACCTCCAATTCTTTGATATTTCTTTCAAGGGCGGCTTCCAACCCGGCTATGCAAGCCTCGTATTCAAGCAAAGATTGTTGGTGACCTCGAAGTTCAATCTTACCGCTATGGGGGTGTGCTCGTCGCAGGATCGACCGTAAGCATTCCTATTCCATTCCCCTTTTGTTTGACGCCCGTCGAAGAAGAGTTGCCGCCGATTTTCTCCTTCTAGAGCAAAGATTCCATCATCGTGAAATTGAGGTTCAGTCCTCTGACTCATCACTTGGGAAATCGGCCAAATGTTCCGCCATTATACGCCCTTTTACGGATTTCCTTGAAACATAAGTGATGTCGTATTCACCAAAAAGAACGACCATTTTGCCAACCTCATGGAGATGGAAGGCTTGTCGAACGTATATTTGATGGGGTCTATCTTTGAGACGAGATGTATCGGTGAGACCGCATGTAGTGTTTCAAATTTCCCACTACCTGCACTGTGCCCGCGCAAGTCTTTTCACAAGCAGAGTAATTGAGTTCGCTTCCCTGAAGCTTTCTGCTTACGAAATAGATGGCATTTTCGACCTTGGAATTTTTCTTTTCTTGAGCTAACATAGCCCCAATTGTTGTGTCCGTGACGGTTAGGTATAGCAATAGTGGCTTTTGCTGATGTGGTGGGCAAAGAATCGGGGGATTTACAAGGTACGCCTTGATCTGTTCAAAGGCGAGCTGGCATTCTGGAATCCATTCTGTGTAGGCATTTTTCTTCATCAACTTGAAGATCGGCTCGCAGATCGAGGTCACCGATTTACAAAGCGGCTTATGTATTGCGCCTTCCCATGAAGGATTTTACTTCGTCGTTGTCCTGGTGGCTTCATTTCAACTATGGCCTTGATTTTCCGGGGGTCTACTTCAATTCCCCGTTCGTCACCATATATCCTAGCACCTTGCCTCGTCTTACACCGAAGGTGCATTTGGCCGGATTCAGCCTCATGCCGTGGTCTCTGAGGCGGCCGAAGAATTTTCTCAAATCAACAAAGTGCCGGCCATCCGATCCTCGGAGTGTATTATCATGTCGTCCACATAGACCTCAATTTCTTTGTGGATCATGTCATGGAACAAAGCCGTAGCCGCCCTCCGGTACGTAGCCCCAAAGCATTCTTTAGTCCGAACGGCATGACCGTGTAGCGCACGTACCCCAAGGGGTTGTGAAGGCCGTCTTGGCTTGATCTTCTTCTCGCCATTTTGATTTGGTTGTAACCGGCAAAGCCGTCGACGAAGGATTTAACTTCATGGTTGGCCGTGGAATCTACCGTAATGTCGATGTTTGGCGTGGGGAAATCATCTTTCGGACTAGCTTTGTTCAAGTCTCTCGAAATCTACGCAAAGCATCGGATCTTTCCGTTGGCCTTGGTTACCGTTACTATGTTGGAAAGCCATGTAGGATATTCAATGACCCCGATGAACCCCGCTTCCGAGCATCTTTTCTATCTCTTCCTTCACTTGTAGGGACCATTCGGGCTTAATTCTTCTTAGTTTCGCTTCACCGGCTTCGACTTCCGGGTCGAGCGGTATTCGGTGTTCAACTATGGAAGGATCGAGGCCCGGCATATCTTTATAGGACCATGCGAATACATCCACGAATTCTCTTAGAAGCTCAATCGTAGCGTCCCTTTCAAATTCCTTCGAAGAAACTACCAATCTGCGTCTCTTTAGGCTCTTCCAGCTCCTGCATTCACACTTGTCAAAATCTCTTCGGCAGCTGGGCTCGATTTTCCTCTTTCCGAACAACCCGCTTAAAGATTTCTTTGATATATTGTTCGTTTAATGTGTCTCGCTTCTTTATCTAGTGAATCATTATTAACTATTTTTAAGTTATTAGTTAATTTATCATTAGTTAAAGCGGCAATCGTGGGATACTGTAAAGGTCCATCATTTCATTAAGAACGAAGGGAAATACAAAGATTGGCTACAATTTCGTAGTCTTCAGCGTAAGGCCATCTGACGACTCGAGAGACTCAAACTCAACAATGAGAGACTCCTGAGGACTTTACAAAGGTTGACACAAAGGGACGGGGGACCAATCCAAGCTTGGTGATCATTTCTTCTTCGTCGCGGACGGCCCGAGAGAGTTTCCCAATTCCTTAATGGCATCGCTGTCATGGCCTCATGACTCGGGATTATCTTGTTTCTGTTCTCCTTCCTCAATCATTGCTATCATCTCTTTGTCTCGAACTGTAATCAATCGGGTCCTGCACCCGAAAACCGAGCATATGAATGTAGGGATCTTCTTGCGGATCTCGCCGCATCCTCAATTCTCGAGAATTCTAACTCGTCGCGCCCGACCGCTCAATCCGTATGTAAGGACGTATTGCGTCTTGGTATGTGGCTGGAAAAATCTCATGCCCCATGCTCGAGCGGAAAGGCTTAGCGGGTAGTTCTTCGAGGAGGACGTCCCATACGATGTTCATACATTCGAGTTGAGTCTGCCGGTGCTTGTCGACTTTTATCATGAAAATCTCTTCGCTTGGCAAGGCCGTAGAATGGGTTTGGAGAATGCCGACAAATCTCTCGATTGGAGACTCGGAGGTTTGTGTGCTCGTATCATGGCGGTATTCGTGTTTCTTTCCATTCTCGCTCCAAATGTTGGAAATGGCAATTGAACTTGATGAATCGAACCGCTTGTGGTCTCGCCCGCTTGAGTTCGTTGACATAGTTGGCATCACCGGATTCTAGGGGATTCTGATGAGACTTGCCCCGATAGTCCCTTGGTCGATTCGGAGGAGGTAGCCCTGTCCGGCCGCGGCATGCTTGGCGACGGTCTCGACTTCGTTCCCTATGAGGAAACTGTCACCCCTGATAACTTCAAGATCCCCCCGCCGGTTAATGAACTTGACGCATTGATGGAGAGTGGAAGATATGGCTTTCATGTGGTGTAACCAAGGGCGTCCCAACAGAGCTGTGAATTCGAATGGGACGTCCATTACATGGAATTTTGCTGGCACCATTTGGGTTTCGAACCAGAGTTCAAGAGCCACCGTCCCCAAGATGGGACGAGACGTGCCGTCGTAGGCCTTGATTGACCGGGTAGATGGGATCATGTGCCTTTCATTGATGCGTAGGGCTCGCATCATGCTGAGGGGAAGGACGTTAACGGCCGATCCATTGTCCACCAATACCCCAGTGGAGTGATACGTGTTGAGCCGAATAGTGATGTACAAGGCTTCATTGTGTTTGGAGACATCTCTTGGCAAATCTTCGTCGCAGTAAGGTGATCATGCTACCATATAGTCGGGATCATAGATTTGGTCCTTGTCTGGAGAAAGAGAGTCATCAAGCCAGTCACTTCGTGCCTTTTTCTTGCGAGGTAGAACCTTTGCCGAAGCCCCTGGGTTATGTTGAGGCCGTTTGTGGCGGTTGCCATCCCTGGCCAAGATATTGATTGAGTGCGAGCGCCAAACCGGGCGTTGGTCTTTCTTTTCCTGCATGCGCCTGAGCCGGACAAACCGAATCTGGCCGACCCCGCGGGGGTTAGACTTCCGATTGGCAAGAAATTACCTGCATCTACAAAAGATTCTCGGTGTCCGAAGGTCTCAACTCTATCGTTGGCAAGGCTTTTCGGCTTTTCTACCCCCGTTTGCTTGGGAAGACCGGGCCGGAGTAGAGTACATAGTAATCAAATCCCCTGCATGGCTCCCCGAGCGTACCCACACCGGTATCACCGGCCTCGAACCTCTCTTTCAATTTTTGCCGGGAGGAAATTTTCTTCTTCTTAGGAGGACGGTCCTCGTGTATCCAATCCCGATAGTCCCTTTCAAGGCACTGGGCAAGCCACGTATATCCCACCAAATGTGCTCTACAACCGGTGGTGGATTTGGGAACTCGGTTGAGCTGTGGCCGGAATGACTTTGAGTTGAACCGGTCCGGGAGATCTCGCCGTTGGGCTCATCGGGAAGCAAATGGTTGACTCCGCCGGTAATGAGAGGTATTAAGAGCCGGGGAACAGCACATATTTGTCCTTCAAGGGAGCCCTGGCCATTGGGGATTGACAATGTTCCGAAATGACGTGTGGCCTCTTCGATCCAGCTCGCCGTTTATTCCGGCGTTCCTCGAGAGCCCCGATGGCTAACCATATTTCCTCCGTTGTTTCCCAATCTCCGTTCCTTACCGATTTCGCGGGATCGGTATCACCCGAGAGGGGACACCACGGCCGCCGAGGTATGCCGAACCGCTCCATCTCTCGACCGCCGTTGGAATGGCGGCCCTTGAATTGCCGTTGGGGGCTAGTTGCCCGTAAGTCGACGGGCAGGAGTCCCGCGGTGGAGACATAGGAATCTTGTGGTGGCATCTTGACATATCCAGACGGCCGAGAGCGGGAGGAGGGCTTTCTTCCTTCTTTACGGTAAAAGTGCCATCGGGATTGAGGCCGGCGGCCAAACCATGGCTCTTAATAGCCTCCACAAGGCTATTCAGTGTGCTTCTAGTTGCAATCTCATCTCGTTCGCTAACCGATTCCACCGCCGTTCGTCCGAGGGGTCCCTGGGAGGCGGAGTGACATTGTCCCCATCATTACCGCCGATGCGTACATTCTCAAACCCGGAGTCGGAACAAACGGTGAAGCCGACGATGCGCTTGACTCTTCCCAACCGATCAAACGGTGACCCGGTGCCCGAAACCAAGCTTTGTGAGGAGCCGCGGGGAAAAGGCACGAGGGTTCGTATGTCCGGGGATAGAAGGAGGGTAGGTGTTTGGGCTTTGGACTCATGCAACATGCGGTTATTTGTTCTTGTTTACTTAAAACATGTTTTATTAACCTAATCGGTTGGAAAAGATTGCTCTTCTTTTTCGCAAACTACTCGATCCCGGATCGCCGGGCCCCATCACTACGTCTATAAGCCCCTCGTATTCCACCCGTATTTCGACTTCCTGTGGTGGACAGCCCCGGCGAGGGTCCTATAGGGCAAGCGGGTCCCACCGACCGAAAATGAAAACGATCCTAAAAGTCTCGGCGGGTAATCGAGTCTTAACGAGCATTCGATGTAAATTACTGACAAAGCCGACGTCAAAGTCAAGATCATGTCCGAGGGCTCGACAAAAAGTCTGCATGATTCTGACCGATAAATGTCCACAATTGATCTTGACTTGTCGTCAATTAGGCCGTAATTAGGCATGGAATAATCGTTAATCCTTGATGACTCAAAGGTCATGCCGGGAGTCGTGTATAATTTGTGCCGCCGAGTCAAAGTCAAGGCGCTGGCCAATATCCGGTCAAAGCCCGTGACGGAAAACCGGCAGACTTCGACCGATTAGGGTCCCGAAAGATATTGACTTGGTATGCCGACTAAGGCTTGAAAGGAAAGGTCTATACACAGTACAGTGGCATGACACGCACTGCACTAAAAACCAACCGGGTCTCGAACAAAGTGTGTCACGGACAAGTGCATGGTCGACACGAGGCTCAATGGGATGTTTGGGTAGTCCCGTGCTTGCACCGAGAGGCGTAATAAGACCAAACGGGCCGCGACAGGGATTTCCCCGGGTTAGGGACGTAGTGTGCAGTGTAAGGTCACGTGCGCGTAGTGTGCAAGCAGTCTATCTTCTTTTTCTGAGTAAAATAGAAATTTTCGCATGTGTCTTAAAAAGTATGATGCATGCACAAAATGATTTTTTTTTGAAACCCCTTTTTTTTTTGGAAAATCCTTTTTTTTTGAGTTTTTTTTTTTTGAAATTTTTTTTTAAAGTCTTTTTTTTTTAGATTTTTTGAAATTTTTTTTTTTGAAAGCAAATAACACATAAGCACATAATTCAAAATTCAAGGCAACGGGTCCGATAGTCAAAATTTTGACTTTTTCCGAGGCGGCCAAAACAACACGAAAATGTGAAAAATCAACACACACACAACAAACGGTTTCAAATGCCGGGACGGAAGCTTGACCCTCAAAAGTTTTTCTTTTTTTTTTGAAAAGATAAAACTCGTTTTATTCCCCAGCGGAGTCGCCACTGTAACGATGTGTGTCCATTTTTCCGAAAGATTGGTATTTTTCTTTTCTTTGAAAATCAATCGAAAAAACACGGAGTCGCCACGCCATTTTTATTTTAAGGGCCAAAACTTTGAAAAATGCCCGAGATTAGAGATTTGGGTTCGGAGGTCACGTTACACGCCGGGAAGAACGTTAGTGTTCACCCGGAATGCCTCGTAAAACGAGTCTTCCAAGCTTAAAAACCATTTGTGTGTGTGTGTGTGTGTGTTCCTTTGGCCAAAATAAGTTGAAACTGAGAAAACTAAAAATTGGGAACTCTTTATTAGACTTTAAACAAGTCCCATGATTTTTGGTGTGATTTTTGGGTTGAGTTTTGGTACTCAAAAGATTTTTTGAAGTTGAAAACCAATTCTGCCAGAATGAAAAAGGCAGTGGACACTTGATTTTAAAATGGGTTTAAGGGCTTTAAAACTTCAAAATATGGGGAAAGTCCGAGAATGAAAGTTGTTCAAAACACCTTAAATAAGGTTTCTGTAAAAGAACTTTCCCATTTGGAGATGATTTGGTGGACCAAAATCTTCTGGAAATCTCAGATATGAAATCTGGATTTCCAGAGACTGAGGAACTGACCTTTAAAAGAAAATTTGAAAAAGGGAGTTTTACTCACGCAAAAAATAAAGTAAAAATATGTCTGGAAAGCTCTGGATGTTGGATACAAAAAGTATTTTGTAGTCAACACCAAATTCCAAGTTTCTGTATGTCCAAAAAATTAGACCATGGACAGAGGTCTTAGAGAAAGGCTACTGGACAGCAACTTTCTCTTGAAGAAAAACATGATTTTAAAGGGGGTTTGGCATCCATGCTTGTCCCCATTTCCTTAGGCTTTGATTAGTAGTCACTAGACATTTTAGTGGTGATCTACTATATCAAGCCATCCTTAGGGTACATTAGGACTTAAGCATTTCATTTGCTTGGGAAGGGGAATTTTATCCTTGAAAATGAAGATTTGATGTATGAAAATGATTTTTAGGGTTTTGAAAATGTGTTTGCAAGTAAGTAAAGACACTTTGAAAAGAATGTTGATCCTTGTAGAGGATCATCCATGGAGATGAACTTCCATGGTGATCCTCTTGGATCTAAGGCAAGAAATGAACAAATTACATCTGCAAAGTTTGAGATGCATGCATGGATGAAAGAGATTTAGGGTTGGGAGAAGGAGGTTGTACCTATCTTCTTTTGATTTTTGTGTTTGAATGGATTCAAGGCTTGAATGTGTTTAGGGTTTGAATGTGTTTAGGGTTTGAAAGTGTTTAGGGTTTGAATGTGTTTAGGGTTTGTGATTAGAGTTGGTCAAAGAGAAAACAAGTAGATAACAATTAAGTCCTCTATGTTTTCTCTCTAATCCTCCTCCTAAGGGGTAATTTAAGCTTGGGCTAGTGTATGTATGAGAGTGATTTGAGAGTGTTTGGAGTGAGTGGGATTTGGGAAAGATTCAAGAGAAAATGGTGGCAATTCAAGGGAATTCCCACTATTTTCTCCCTATTTTTTGCCAAGGATTTGCTGTGAATTGTGTTCTTCCTTTTTTTTTCTAAAAATGAAGGGCTTAATTTATAGGCCTCTGAAAATTCCAAAGTCATCCGCGCGGACCATAGTGGAAGCGTGCACTGTTCATTAAATGCAGCTCCAGGCTTTGGACACAAGGAATATCTTTTGAAAATTCAATCTGGTTGCTGTTTTTCAGCTTACCAATTCGGGTTTTTTCTAATTTCTTTTCTTTTTGAGATTCTTTTCCATGCTTAACTCTAAATGGCAATCCCTAATCTACCCTCACTTTGTTAGAAAGGTTAGGAATTGTTAGAAATGTTAGGAATGTTAAGACTTTCGTTAATTTTCTAACGAAAATGCTAACAACTCAAATTAGAGCACTTACACGTAGGTGCTCAACTTGACTGACCACTTGGCCAATCTGCCTGACATTTCTGGAGTTCTCAACACATTTCTCATAGGATAGTTAGTTCTAACAGTTATAGAATGTGTTTCAAAATAATGACGTAGTTTTGTAGCAGCAGTAGTTAAGGCTAAGATTAATTTTTCGAGATGAGAATACCTCATTTCAGCATCTAGTAAAGATTTACTGATATAATATACAGGATGCTGTTCATCTTGGATTTCATTCACCAGTACTGCACTAACTGCATTCTCAGATACAGCTAAATATAAATAAAGGTGCTCACCTCGCTCTGGTTTAGCAAGTAGAGGTGACATCATTAAGTATTCTTTAAGTTGTTTGAAAGCTGCTTCATGTTGGTCAGTCCATTGGAAGAGTTTATTCTTCCTAAATACTTCGTAGAATAACCTGCACTTATCAGATGATTTAGATATAAATCTATTTAGTGCAGGTACTCTACCTGTTAACCTTTGGACATCTTTGATGTTCTTGGGAGATTCCAAGTTGAGAATGGCTTTGACCGCTTCGGACCGGTTTCAATTCCTCTCTTGGTCACCATATAACCCAAGAATTTTCCCCGCTTTAACACCAAAACCGCACTTGGGCCGGATTAAGCTTCATGTTGAAAGCTTTCAAGATGTTGAACGCCTCAGCAAGATGCTCCACATGATCTTCAATATGCTTGGACTTGACTACCATATAATCTATGTAGACTTCCATTGTCTTGCCAAGTTTATCTTTAAACATCTTGTTCACCAGCCTCTGATAAGTTGCCCCTGCATTTTTAAGACCAAATGGCATAGCAATATAACAATATATACCTTCCGGAGTCATGAATGCTGTATCCTCTTGATCTGAGGGCTCCATTTGAATTTGCTGAAAACCTGAGGACGCATCCATGAATGTTAAGATGTCGTGGCCAGCTGTCTCGTCAACTAGAGAATCAATATGAGGGAGAGGGAATGGATCCTTCGGGCAAGCCTTGTTCAAGTCTGTGAAGTTCACGCATACTCGCCACTTGCCGTTCCTCTTTTCTACCACCACAACATTGGCTAACCACCTTGGATATTGAACTTCTCTGATCATATTGGACTTCAAAAGCCTCTCAACTTCATCCTTTATGATTTGGTTCCGCTCCTGGGCAAACTTCCTTCTTTTCTGATGAACAGGACGGATGGTTGGATCAATGTTCAACTTGTGAGTAATGATGTCCTTGCTTATTCCAGTCATGTCCTCATGCTTCCACGCAAAACAACACTTCTGAATCTTCAAGAACTCAATCAGCTCCTCCTCAATTTTGGATGGAAGATCTGTACCAACTTGCACTTGGGCCTCAGGGTTTGACTCATCAACAGAAACACTTTTCGTCTCATGCTCCTCTACTTCAAGAACATCCTGGACCTTTTTCTTTAATTGCTATGCTTGACGAGGGACTGAACTTGCTTTCATATTAACCTTGTAGCACTCTTTAGAAGCCTGCTGGTTTCCCTTCAACTTGGCCACACCCCAAGGTGTTGGAAACTTGACGCACTGGTGATAAGTTGACGGCACGGCCTTCATGTTGTGGATCCAAGGTCTTCCTAAGATGATATTGTACGAGGAAGAGCATTCAATCACACAGAACCTCTCCATAGAATTCATACCCTCCAAATAGATTGGCAATTTGATTTCCCGATCGCTTTGCTTTATCTCACCACTAAACCCTACCAAAGACGGATGAATTCTTCACAACTTCGGACAAAGGAATGCCCATGTCTTCAAGATCATGAGTGAAGATTATGTTGACTCGAGCCGCCATCAATCAAAAATTCTCTTGACCATACAATTAGCACCGCACCGAACAACTAAAACCATCATGATGGGGGTCCAACATGTTGGCTTTATCCTCATCTTCAAAGGAGATAACTTGACCATCGGTGAAATCGCGACATCTTGAGGGTAGTTCGATCGATCCTCCTTAGAACTCTTGGCATGACGCTTGGCCGCAGAGTAAGTTGTGCCACAAATATGGGATCCACCGAAATAACATTTACTACCTTTGGCCGAGGAGGAGGTGCAACTTTCTGCCCGGATCAAGCTCCCCGAATCGTTCTTTAGACTCACTTCGACCCTCTTCTTACCCAACAAATCCTTAAGAAGACCCTTGGATAATAAATGAGCAATCTCCTTCCTCAAGGCAAAACAATTCTCAAAGTGGTATGCCCAAAATCCTCGTGAAATGCGCACCACTTGGACTTGTCCTTCCAAGTTGTTGGTCGATCATTCTTCTTGGGCCATCTTGCTTTATCTCCAAGATTTCCCATGGCGCAAAGGATTCCCGCAATGTCCACGTAAAAGCAAAAGTATTCAGAAATTTTAGGATAATCATTATCATCCCCATCTTGATCATCATCAACAAAATGAACTTTAGAAGATTCGCATTTAACAGGGGTTTGCCCTGTTGGACTTATAATGATGGGAATCGATTTTCCGTCGCAGGGCTCGAATAGAGGAGTAGGGGTCCTCCCCGACTTCCCCAATGCCAGCCGTCATCCTCCAATCCGATGAAAGGCAAGGCTCGGTTCCGATTTCTTCAAGTTGTTTCACAGGAGTCATCACCAACTCATTATAAAATAGAGAGCTCTTCTTCAAGCCTATACGGAATGCTTCTGTAGCCGTGGACACGTCCAAGTTAGGTATAGTCACTGCCTCCTTGTTAAACCTGTGCAAATATTCTTTAAGACTTTCGTTAGGGCCGTTGCACAATTCTATAAAGGTCACTAGTCAACTTGTCAAATGCCCTATGTACGAAAATTGATTAATAAACATATTGACAAGTTGAGCATAAGAAGAAATAGAGTTTAGGGAAGCCCCGTTAGCCATTTTAAGGCCGGTCCCGACAAAGTTGAGCCAAAACCCCGCAAAAACATGCTTCTCTAAAAATAGGGGGATACTTATAATATCCATTTATTCCCGATATAGCAACACATGTTCTTGGGTCGGTGCTTCCATCATACTTCTTCATATGAGGGATCGAAAACTTCTTTGGGATCTCCACACTAGCTATTACTGAACAAAACGAGATTCGTTATGCAAGTTGGAGAAACTTGGTGATACGGCAAGTTGACTCCAGGCACACTTCGAAGCAACTCTTTAATGGTCTGCATTTCCTTAACAAGTTGGTTCTCTGCGAAAAGAGGAGTATTATTAAACTGAGGTGCAGAGGTATCAAAAGCATTAAAGAAACTCCCTGTTTGCCCCATCGAGGGTGTAGCATAGGTGTAGCAAGATGACAACACAGGTTGGCTAGCTGGAAGGCTGAATCTTGGTTGCTCAATTGGAATGGATGTCACGATTGTGCATTCTGCTGGCAAGGTGCCGGACATAGGGATATCTCCAAAATGACTAGGTCATGTACCTGCACCAAACAGAGATCTAGGATACAAAGGTGAGAATGGGGTGGATACTTGAGTTTCAGCTTGCTTCCTTTTACGCATGGCATCAATGGCATTGAATATCATGGTGTTTGTATGCTCTTGAGCATCCAACCGGTCATTCACTTTCTTCAACATATCGGCCATGTTGGACATTATCTCCAAATTGACAGCTTCCGCATTCAAAGATGGATTGCCTTGGACGCCGGAAACAGGAAGCGGATGATTCCTCTCACCTTGACTGCCGGACGATGGATTAGTCATATCTACGCAAATAATCAAAGTTTCCCACAGACGGCGCCAAATTGTTTTGGTCAAATTTCAACAAATGTTTTTGATGATAAGAAAAATGACTAAAGTGATATGAATCAGGGTACAATGATTATTGGGTTGAATAGAAATGAACACGAGGTATTTGTTGACTAGGGAAAGCCCTTGAACAACTTGTTCGCCGGCATAAAACCCCGGGAGGTTTAGGAACCTGCCTTGACCAAAAGTTTACTAAGTATTTTGATGATTACAGAACTATGAGCGTATACAAAGGGATCTTAAGCTAGAGTGAACGTGTGTGAATTTACAAGTGTTTTATTCCTTTTATACCTCTTTACAATGGCTAATTTACAAAGAAAATATCAAGCCTAGAATCTCGGAGGTAAGTTGAGATTTATTCGCCACTTCGTTGATGGAGATGAAAGTGATCCGTTGTTAGGTATTTTGATGAAGAAAACGTCGTTGAATTGGTCTTCAATTACTTTGACACATTCCCTGAAAAATAGGGTTAACGTAACAATAGTTCAACCTGCAAATGATCAAGATGTAATAGAACAACTCAAGTTGTTAGTACCAAGTTGTTATATGCAAGTTGAAACAAGTTGACTGAAAATGTAGGGCCCAACAGAAAGGAATAGTTCAACGGGTATTGTGGGTGTCCAAGAGTTAAAGCTACAAGCTTCTACGCTACCAAAATAACAGCTTAATAAGAATCCAGATAAATGCACACGGTGCCAGTAAGTAATATAAGATGCAGACACCAAAATAAAATTAAGAATATGACTAATCAGATTCTTTTAGCATAGATCAAAATGACACTAATGCACTACTTAAGAACCAAAAATAGTTAACAATTAAATACAAAAATGAATCTTTTCTATTCTATAATATTGCACAAACCACAATACTTCATAAATCACCATTACTGATGAAGGAACAAATCCGTACCAACAAGTGACTGAACTCATCACGCAGTCACGATGGTAAATAAATATTAATCTTAATTCAATTTCTATATATTGGGCTAAGTTTTTTTTTTTGGGGGAAAATCTTGTATTTGATTTTGTTTAAATGCTTTGTTTGTTCTTATCAGCTTGCAGTTGCTGTAATGAAATGTCAGAAAGCATGATGTGGGTTCATAAATGCTAAGGTTGGGACAGGGAACTCAAGAATATCTTTTCTCGACAAAATCATGGCCCGAATGATGGATGAATCAATTAAATGTATACATACATATACATGTGATGAAAGAGATAAACATAGCCTATAGTATCGTTCTTGAACTTATTAGCATATTCTTAGAGAACTGTGTTGCTGTAATGGATGTAGCTGGTTTTTAAGGCCTTGGTGTAATATTTGTTTTGAAGGTTATGGTACTCTTCTTGTATTTTATTGTCGTAATGAATGTATCAGGCTTTTATGGCCTTAGTGTAATCTTTGTTTAATACATAAAATATTGCTTTTGACATTTTGGGACGGAGGGAGTACAGGTAACTATTTTTTTCTTAAACAATGGGAAAAATGAGTTTTAAGGCCTATAGTTGATTAACGAGATTTCGAACGATTTCCGTCAAAAAGCCTCAAATTGGCCAAAAAAATCATTTGGAGCCCTGTTTTGGCCGAAAAATGTGGGGGGTCCATTCTAGTAATGCCTTACGTACGTGTTTTATTAAGCTAATTTTTGTAGTGTAGGGACTTGCATATAATTTGTTAACCTTTGTTAGATTTCGTAAAAAATTGTAATGACATACAAGGAATTCAGACTTATAAGAGTTTTTTTCCAAAACATTATATGGTTACGGTTCTAAATTACTTAGATTGATATAATTTTTTTCTTTTTTTAAAAAAAGATTGTTTGTGAACAGTATAATTCAAGCACGACCATGAGCTCATATAACGGGTAAGGCCCAATGGTCCAGCCCCAAGCAAAATACACAACTTCTAAATACGACGTAGGTGAAATTACCCGGGATTTCGCGCGGGGGGCGCGAAACGCGGTTGTCTTTCGCGGAGGGGTTGGTGTCTGAGACCTCGCTTCATGGGAAGGAAAAATGAGGAGTCGCCACGCGGTTTTTGTATTTTGAGCCCAAACGTTGAGAAACGGCTATTGAAAATGGTGTCGTTTTTATTGGTAGCAAAAACTTAGGAAAAGGCTTTGAAAAAGGGGATCATTTTTATTGGTAGCAAAAACGAGTAAAAAGCTTTTAGTACCAGAGATTGTTAGGTTCGGAGGTCAAGTTACGTTTCGGGTAGAGTATTACGAGATCGCCCGAAACGCCTCGCATGACGAGTCTTTCTACCTTTCTCGAAATCGTGTGTGTGTGTGTGTGTGTGTGTGTTTTGAAATGGGGGCTTGAATGACAAGCTTAATCTTGGTTTGAATGACAAACGTTGATTAGGTGACTTTTGAAAAGACGAGCGTTTGAATGACAAACGTCGGTTTTGAGTTTGAAATGAGCGTTTGCGTGGCAAACGTCGATTTTGAGTTGAAATGAGCGTTTGCGTGGCAAACGTCGATTTTGAGTTGAAATGAGCGTTTGCGTGGCAAACGTCGATTTTGAGTTGAAATGAGCGTTTGCGTGGCAAACGTCGATTTTGAGTTGAAAGGGAGTTCGGAGGTCGAACTCCGGTTTTTTGAACCGAGAATGTCATTGTTAACGATTTTTACGAGAAAAATGCGTATTAAATGATTTTAAGTGTCAAATGGCGGCTTTTAGTTTGAAGATGAGCATTCGGAGGCCGAACGTCATTTCGCGTGTTTTGAAAGAGAGTTCGACGGACGAACTCCGGTTTTGAACCGGGCATTACATTGTTAACGATTTTTACGGGAAAAATGCGTATTAAATGATATGCGATCAACGAATCGGGTTGAGACTCGGACTTTGAAGAGTAAATACTATCACGATCCAAACGGGTCGGACTTTGTAAATGACAGTATTTAAAGTGTGGTATCAACGGAATCAAACGATCCGGATTCGTAAATGACGATCAACGAGGCCAAACGGCTTGGATTTGTAAATGACAGTCAACGAGGCCAAACGGCTCGGATTTGTAAATGACAGTCAACGAGGCCAAACGACTCGGATTTGTAAATGACAGAAATTAAATTGAGGATCGACGGATCGATCGATCCGGAATTGGTAAATGACAATAAAAGAAACGGAACGGGGTCGGAACGCCGTTTTAACCAGTGATTACTTCTCTTACGGAAAGAGAAGAGGATCGAGGGGCTAAAACGTATCGGACCCCGTTAGACGGAGGCGTCTACATTTCGATAACGACGTTCGAAACGGTTGTAGCGACTGGCGCGTAAACCGAGATGGAACGAGAGATTTAGAGAGAGGGAGTTATACCTATGGCTAGGGTCGACTCCTTTGGCTCGGGAGGTGTGTACGGGACACGGAAAGTGATTCGAAAGGTTGTTTCGAAGGAGTAGGGTGCGTATTTGATCGAAATACGAAGGTTTCACGCGAATCGAGACAGAACGGAAGCTCGGAAGGGGTGAAAATCAGTTGGGCCGAGGGGGTGGTGAATTTTTGGAGTGAATTTTTGTCCTCTCTTGCCTTTGACAGCAACTTCTATTTATAGGGTGAAAATTGTAGTAGGAGTCCGGACGGACTTGGACTGAATCCAGGGGGTTTTTGGGTATTTTGGAAACTGGGACTTGGCCGGCAATTTCGTGAAAAGTGCGCATTGTGGAGTCCCACGGACTAGGCTTGCAAATCAGGGGTATTTTGGTCTTTTAGCCTTGATTTGTGATTGAAGGGTGACTAGAGGGAGATGGCATGCGTGCCAAGTGTCCTCTGAGTCACCAGCCTTATGGGAATTCGTTCCCCGGTCCCGGTTTTGTCCGTTTTTTAAAATAACAGTCCGAAAAATGTCCGAAACGCCCCCAGAAAGTGCCGGAAAATGCATTTTTCAGGGAAAGCCATACTTTTACGTGAGATGACACGTGTTAAGTACGGTTTGACGTCGGGATGCACGGGCAGCCCCGGACGCCTTGCTGGCACAAAGAACGGGGAGTTTAACGAGTTCCGGTTAACCTGGAGTGGGCCAGTTAACGGATTTCGGTTAGCTTTCTGACGGATTTGGACGATCCGGATTTGGGTACTTACAGTAGGGAATGGGTCTCCCTACCTATGCTCGTCACCATAGCCCGACATAACAATATGTCAACAAAGGCACAAGGGATGCTCGTCATATGAATATGACGAAAATAGACATGAGTCTAAGTCGACCAAAGCTAAAGAATGCCTGATATGTCGACTAAGGCCATATCTCCAACATTTAAGCTCACCTAAGTTATATTTCCAGAGGTATGAGCGCAGGAATGTGCACTTGAATGTGCGCTCATACGACAGAACATATGTCCACCAATCTGCTTACCACTTTCAAAATCATGTTTCAACTTAATTATAACAAAAAGGTATGATGTGTCCGGGAGAAAAACAATAATGACACATATTGTCTTCTTCTATGATCCGTCTTCTTGTTTTTAAAAACTTTTTCTTCTTGAGATTTTGATGTTTCCTCACCTTCTTTCACAAAAAATAGAAGTACCTTAGCCAAGATCTTGTTTTCCTACATTTCCCATTTTCAAAACCTCATCAAGCTTAGCTTCTCTTGCTAGTAGCACCACCCTTAAATTTTTCAAAAGATTGAGGAGATTCACTATTAACAGAAAAATTGTATTTCTTTTTGTGTTTCAAAATGGTACTAAGTTTCTTAGTAATAGATTCACAATCATCATCCTCCGAATTGGACTCCTCAATTTTCGTGGATAAAGCAATTAATTCTTTGTAAATTTTTGTAGCACTAGCAAGAGCAATTGATTTTCTTGATGATCCTTTTGAAGGGATAAATCCATTTCAAACACAATTAAGATTCCAATTAATTTATCAGGACTCAAGGTTTCAACATCATATGCTTCTTCAATCAAAGAAATTTTGCATGTTAAATCTTTCGGGAAGAGATCTTAACATATTGCTAAAAAGTCTAGCACTAGAAATTGAATCTCCTAATTCATATGACTAATTTGCAATATCCAAAATTTTAGCAGAATAAGTTTTAATTGTTTCATTTTCATCCATCCTAAGATTTTCGAATTGATTCATTAAAACTCTTAGTTTTGTTTGCTTAACACTTTTAGGACCTTCACAATGAAGTTGAAGAATTTCCCAAGCAGCCTTGGCAGCATTTTGAGGCAATGAGTTTGAATATGTGCATATCTACATGATGAGATATGGCACCCATGGCTTTAGCATTGTAATTGGCTACAACAATTTCCTCATTGTTCCATGACTCCTCGGGTTTCAAAACAAAGACTCTTTCTTTCTTAGAATCAAAATGTAAAGACTCAACTTCGACTAAGGGCAATGAGTAACCTTTTATGATACTCAACCAAGCTCTTTGATAAATAGCCTTAATGTAAATGCACATATTAGCCTTCTAAATGGTATAGTTTGAACCATCTAGAACATGAGGCCTATTGTGACTTGTGTGCTGACAATCCATGGTGACTACCTTCGAGGATCAGCTCTCAGTATCGTCGAGAGACGGCTCTGATACCAATTGAAAGAATTATGGTAGCTAGGATTCGTCAGATCAGAGATGTGTGAACAAATACAGATGTGCGCTCATTCAAACGCTCATCGAACAATTACACAGCGGAATAAAAATTACAGAATAATAAACAAAGTAAGAGTAGAAAACAAATGAAAAACAGAATGTAAACACTTCAGCAAGACGAAAACTTGCTGAAAAACTTCACTATTAAAATACTTGTTGGAAATACGTGATGAAAACCAATAGCTAGTTAAGAAACAAAAATAAACTATAAGATTAAAAGGTTCTATCTCTAGAACAATGAAAAGCAATTCTCAAGATCAAAGTGCATAAGGTTTATGAACTCTTGAGAATAAAGAAGAGCATTAATGAAGTTCTTCACACACTTTCTCTCTCTAAGATGCGGAGTATTTTTGTAGAAAATGAGTATGTTTCTCCTTGCCAACCTCTCTCTTTTATCGTCTTCATCCTTGTCAAGTCTTCAGCCATCACTCTTTTCATTTAGACAAGACTCCTCCTTTGACCTACACAAAAGACAATGCTAAAAGGAAAGGTTAGAGTTAGTAAAAGCTACTCAAAATAAAATGTCTCACCTCAAATGGCAGTCAACTCCTTTCACTTTCACAAGGCACCAAGCTTACATGAAAATGAGGTATAAAAGGATACTTACTTTATAAACCTACTTTAGAGTATTATACCTAAAATAAACCTATAACTATACAACCTAAAATAAAGTTAATAAATATAAATACAATATTATTTAAGAAGTAGAATACTTTGGCAAGAATGACAAAAATCCCAAGAGTTAGATAAGCATGGAAATCTTATTTCCTTTCAATCTCCCCCTATTTTTTTCATTCTGGTCAAAACCTGAAGTCATTAAAATTAGCACAAAAACCAACTCCCACTAAATGATGATATCTCCCCCTTGATTGATTTTCTCTTCCCAATTGATATCACATGATAGAATATCTCCCCCTTGATTGACTATCTCTCCCCCTTTTTGACCAGAAGACTCTTCAAGCATAGCTTGTAGAGAATCAGAGACATTATAGAATAGAAATGAATAGACAATACTTACAGATTAATGGAGAAATGGGGACCAAAGCATAAATGCACATACAAATGATCAAAAACATGTGTGCATGGATTTTAGATCATTGAAGAAAATGTATGCCCTTTTGGAGACACCATTAGAACACAAACTTTCTCTCAAGCATATGACATGATCAATTGCACTCGGACCAGGAAACAAGAAGAGAGCCATGGAGTTCAAAACTCTTTAGAATTCCAAATGGACAAAGAGATGATTTGCAAGATAATATCTTAACAGGATTTTGTGACAATAAAAAACACCAAGGATAAATCTTTCCACAGATTCCCTCTCAATGTTCAATTAAAAACTCCTTCTCAAGTGTACCAAGACAAAAGTTCATGAAGAATATTGTTAAACAGAAAATAATTAGGCCAAAATTTATTAAAACTAAAAAATCAACAAAATGTGATTTTCACAAGGCTAAAGATGACATAAATAATCTATGCCTAAACATGATGCAATATACACATATACGTGGGGGGATATATCTCAGCTTTTGGTGTGACATGGGATGTATGAACATTATAAGACACATTCAACTACTCATGAAGTCAATGAGTTGATTTCCAATCACTTAGCCTCTAGAATGCCTCCATGTTGGACATTGAATCAATCATTAAGAGGAGCTTTACACTCTCACACCGTAGTGCTACCCAATTTTTATTCTCAAGTGATGCAACAATATAGCATTGGCATTAGGCACACGAGTGGCAAGCTTTAAAACAGAGTAGGCAACTTGTGCTCCCAATGACCTTAGATTAAGCACCCACTCTTTAATAGCCTTGTAAGGTTTAGACTAGTCAACTTAAGTCAACAAGTTTAGGAAGAACTCACAATCAAGGGTTGAATTATGTGTCAATGAGATAGAAAAGTGGTCACACCGAGATATATCGTGCAAATTACATTAATATGGATGCTTTTTTTTTTAATATAACATGTACAGTGATGCAGACAGATGTTCGCACATTGGTGCGATCATCTCTGCTCACACAGTTTGAGAGAGTTCTTTAGATTAGAAAATCTCTCAAATCCAATAGCCTTGGTGAAAATGTTAGCCAATTGATTTTCCATTCTCATAGATTCTATACTAATTAGTTTCTTTTCAACAAGATTCCTAATGAAGATATGTCTAAAATCAATGTGATTAGTATAAGATTGTTGAACGAGGTTCTTTGATGTTTCCAAGGCATTCTTATTATCACAAAAGACAGTTAAGATTTTATTTTTCAAACCATTGTCTTTGATCATTTGATTCAACCAATAAAGTTTTAAACACCAACTACTAACTGTCATAGAGACCTACTATGTTTCACATTAAAGACAAGGTTATGATCACTTACCTCATAACCATTGGTAGACATGTGAAATGCAGATGCCAAGCCTGATGTTTCTGCAGATGTCTGGACACTCAAGTGATCATTGGAATGCACATCTGACTCCAAAGATATTAAGGACAAATTTTCTTGCTTTTTATGCTCAAACTCATCCTTAAGAGGTCCTTTTGCATCTTTACATCCATAACATGAAAACACCATTCTCAATATCTTTGACATTGAGATCAAGAGTATAATCGAAAATTGATTTGAGACATGAAAGATTAGCAATCAATTTATAACAATGATCAGAAGATCTTAAACCTTTCAAAGTACATGTATTTGAATCAATAAAGACCTCACATATCTTCTTATCAAATTTAAGATGTAGATTATCATCACATAACTGCCTGATGCTAATCAAGTTGGATTTAAGCCCCTCAACATGATAAACATGTTGCAATTTAGGGAGGCCGTCAACATTCAGAATACATTCCCTAATAATTTGACCTTGTTCACCACCACCAAAATTTACTTTTCCTCCCTTTACATTTTCATAGTCCGTGAGGTACTCAAGGGAGTTTGTCATATGCCTAGAACACCCACTAAAAAAGTACCACGAGCTTAAGACATTTCTCTTTAGGGGTATAAAGGCAACATGAAAATCTTATCTAGGTTTTTCTACCCAAATAGATTTTGCCTTACCAGAGGTATGAGCACAGGAATGTGCACTCATACGACGGAACATATGTCCACCAATCTGCTTACCACTTTCAAAATCATGTTTCAACTTATAACAAAAAGGTCTGATGTGTCTAGAAGAAAAAAAATAATGACACACATATTGTCTTCTACTATGATCCGTCTTCTTGTTTTTTAAAACTTTTTCTTCTTGAGGTTTTGAAGTTTCCTCACCTTCTTTCACAAAAAATAGAAGTACCATAGCCAAGATCTTGTTTTCCTACATTTCCCATTTTCAAAACCTCATCAAGCTTAGCTTTTCCAGAATTGAGTCTAGACAAAGTGTCATTAGCTTTTGTAAAACAATTTTACTTTCTCAAGCTCGATGTCCTTTTTTGTGAGTAAAACTTCCAATTGGCTATGGACTCTTTTTGACTTTCATTTTCTTTTGAAATCATCTCATTTCAGATTTAAGTTTAGAAATTTCAATTGAGAGTTTCTCATTTACCTTTGTAAAGACCTTGATTTTCTCTACCCTTTTGGACCAGTCGGTATGAAGTTCAATGTACGTGTTTTACAAGTCATCATATGATGCTCCATCACTTTCATTATCAGAATCTCCAGCCACAGAAGATTTAAGCCACATGAGGTCTGAAACGACAGATGTTTGGTGAAAGACAAAAACTTATGTGAGAACACTATGACCCGTCTCATGGATGAGACGGGTCATTTTTGACCCATGACCCAGCCCATTGAACCAGATCCAACCACGTTTCACACATACCTCACCCCTCTCTCTCTCCTCTCTCTCTCTATACGCAGAAGGCGTAATTCCGGCCAAGCTTCTTCACCAAATCCTTCTCCGGCAACGAGCCCCCCAATCTTCGTCCTCACCTAGCTTCTCCTCACCGGAATCCTCCCCAACCTCAACCTTCACCACCGTCAAACCTTCCCCTACCTCAATTAGATCCCTCACCGATCCAAGCTCTCCCAATCTCCCTCTCAATCAACAACAACCTCCTCCTTGCCGGCAAAGCTCAAGTCCAACCCAAGCTCTCTCTCTCTCCCATTCACCGGCGATCTTCCCTCACACATAATTGAACGTTTTGTGTATTTCTTGGTCTCTCTGACTTCTGCTTATTTTAGGGCAGGTCCCGTTACCTGACCCGGATAGTACAGGGAGGATGATCAGATACCTGTTTACAAGAGCTGAAGCTTTAATGTATACAATTGCGGATCTTTGCCGGTTCAGCTTCGCCGGAATACTTTACGATACGAAAGAGAACAATGATTGGCTTTCTGGGATTGCCAAATATATGGAAACTGTTCTTAAGGTTTGGAAAAGTTTCAATCTTTTTCTTTTTTTAAGCCACTATTGATGTTTTTAGTCTTTGTAACAAGGTAGTGTTTGGGAGCATAAAATTCTGGGTCGATTAAATTTAATGAAACTGGAGGAGGTTGTGTAGTTTATGCAGAGATGATATATATCCACATTAATCAAATCATGGAGTAATACTTCTCATTTGTTTAAGTAATAGTTGATATTGCTATAAGTAATAGTACTACACTTGTGAAGTAATAGTGTTTTTTTTTTAACTAATAATAGTTTTAGGAACTGTTTTCATTTTGAGTAATACTTCTCATTTGTTTAAGTAATAGTTGATATTGCTATAAGTAATAGTAATACACTTGTGAAGTAATAGTGTTTTTTTTAACTAATAATAGTGTTAGGAACTGTTTTAATTTTGAGTAATACTTCTCATTTGTTTAAGTAATAGTTGGTATTGTTATAAGTAATAGTACTACACTTGTGAAGTAATAGTATTTTTTGTTTTTAACTAATAATAGTGTTAGGAACTGTTTTAATTTTGAGTAATACTTCTCATTTGTTTAAGTAATAGTTGGTATTGCTATAAGTAATAGTACTACACTTGTGAAGTAAAAGTGTTATTTTTTTTAACTAATAATAGTTTTAGGAACTGTTTTCATTTTGAGTAATACTTCTCATTTGTTTAAGTAATAGTTTGTATTGCTTATAACTAAAATGTAACAAACGTGTTATTTATAAGTAATAGTTCATATACATAAGTTATTACATTTCAAATGTAATACATATAGTTTGTATTACATTTGAAAAAATGGGTGAAAACGAGCTTTTGTTTTTTTAAAACAGGTATTACGTTTACTTATGAACAATGTTACTTTATATGTATACAGTCATTACATTAAGAGATGGTAACTATTACTTTTTCTAAACCACTGAAAAGTCGAAAAAATAATATAAAAACTAAAAAAAAAAGCAAAAAGCAAAAAAAAAAAAAATGAATAAAAAATTCCTAATACTTTGAGTTTGAGTAAATAAAATAAATAAAATAAAATAAAATAAATAAATAAAATAAATAACTAAAATACATAAAAAAACAATTATCTATTGGGCCAATTATCATGTAGAATTTTTTAATGGCTCAAACATTAAAAAATTCTCTAACCGCATGTAGCATCTGGGCCAATTATCTATTGGGCCAATTATCACCAGTTTTCGGCCATGTAGCATATGGGTTGTCACGCCAAGTTGCCAACAAGCACGCCAAAACAGATTATGTAACCGCATGGGTCATGGGTCGACCCGTCTCATGCATGAGACGAATCCCCTTGTTCTCATGGGAGACCACCTCTTGGTGAAATGTGTAATCAGTGTATGCACATCAGATTGATCACGTAACCGATCATCTAACTGATCATTCGATTGCACATCTGTAAAATACAAATTTTGACAATGATATGTAGACATAATCAAAGAGATATGACATGTCCCATCTTCATCTTCACTGTCACTAAGGGTTGCTATGTAGCTCATTCCATTTTTCCTCAAAGTATTAGCACATTCTTTTGCTTAATAACCAAAAGCAGAACAAGCCCTACATTGCACATATTTTGAAGAATTTTTAGTTTCAAAATCATATTTCTTCTCATTGCTAGTAGTACCGCCCTTAAATTTTTCAAAAGATTGAGGAGATTCACTATCAACAGAAAATTTGTATTTCTTTTTGTGTTTCAAAATGGTACCAAGTTTCTTAGTAATAGATTCATAATCATCATCCTCCAAATTAGACTCCTCAATTTTAGTGGATAAAGTAATTAATTCTTTGTAATTTTAGTAGCACCAGCAAGAGCAATTGATTTTTGTTGATGATCCTTTTGAAGGGATAAATTCATTTCAAACATAGTTAAGATTCCAATTAATTTATCAAGACTCAAGGTTTCAGCATCATATGCTTCTTCAATCACAGAAATTTTCATGTTAAATATTTCGGGAAGAGATTTTAACAATTTGCTAACAAGTCTAGCATTAGAAATTGAATCTCCTAATGCGAAGGACTTATTCGCAATATCCAAAATTTTTGCAGATTAAGTTTTAATTGTTTCATTTTCATCCATCCTAAGATTTTTGAATTGATTCATTAAAACTCTTAGTTTTGTTTGCTTAACACTTTTAGGACCTTCACAATGAAGTTGAAGAATTTCCCAAGTAGCCTTGGCAACATTTTGATTAGCAATGAGTCTGAAGATGTGCATATCTACATGATGAGATATGGCACCCAAGGCTTTAGCATTGTAATTGGCTACATCAATTTCCTCATTGTTCCATGACTCCTCGGGTTTCAAAACAAAGACTTTTTCTTTCTTAGAATCAAAAGGTAAAGACTCAACTTCGACTAAGGGCAATAGTAACCTTTTATGATACTCAACCAAGCCCTTTGATCAATAGCCTTAATGTAAATGCACATCTTAGCCTTCCAAATCGTAAAGTTTGAATCATCTAGAATAGGAGGCCTATTGGGACTTGTGTGTTGACAATCCATGGTGAGTACCTTCATGGATCAGCTATCAGTGTCGTCGAGAGATGGCTCTGATACCAATTGAAAGAATTATGGTAGCTAGGATTCATTAGATCAGAGATGTGCGAGCAAATGAGCTTACCAATGTGCGCCCATTCAAACGCTCATCAAACAGTTACGCAGTGGAATAAAAATTACAGAATAATAAACAAATTAAGAGTAGAAAATAAATAAAGAACAGAATGTAAACACTTCAGCAAGACGAAAACTTGCTAAAAAAACTTCACTATTAAAATAATTGTTGGAAATATATGATGAAAACCAATAGCTAGTGAAGAAACAAAAATAAACTATAAGATTAAAAGGTTATATCTCTAGAACAATGAAAAGCAATTCTCAAGATCAAAATGCACAAGGTTTATGAACTCTTGAGAATAAAGAAGAACATTAATGTTCTTCACACACTTTCCCTCTCTAAGATGCTGAGTATTTTTGTAGAAAATGTGTAAGTTTCTCCTTGTCACCCTCTCTCTTTTATAAAGTCTTCATCCTTGTCAAGTCTTCAACCATCACTCTTTTCTTTTAGACAAGACTCCTCCTTTGACCTACACAAAAGACAATGTTTACAAAGAAAGGTTAGAGTTAGTAAAAGCTACTCAAAATAAAATGTCTCACCTCAAATGGCAGTCAATTCCTTTCACTTTCACAAGGCACCAAGCTTACTTGGAAATGAGGTATAAAAGGACACTTACTTTATAAACCTACTTTATAAAGAGTATTATACCTAAAATAAACCTAATTACTCTTATACCTAAGCTATATGAGTAATTTATTTTTTTTATTATTTTTTCACATTGTTTTGAAAAAATCTTTAAAAAGTCTCATATTTTATTAACCGGTCCGCACCAATGCTTAGGTATAAAAGTAGAATTAATCTTATACCTAAGGTATACGAGTAGTTTTTTTAATAATTTTTTCACATTTTCATAAAAAAGTTTCATATTTTATTAACCATTCCGCTCATATACTTAGATATAAGTTTAGAATTACTCTTATACCTAAGGTAAACGAGTTTTTTTTAAAAAAAAAATTTCATAATTTTTCACATTTTCTTAAAAAATCATAAAAAGTCTTATATTTTATTAACCAGTCTCTGCTCCTATACTTTACGTATAAGATTAGAATTACTATTATGCCTAAGGTATAAGAGTATTTTTTTTTTCACATTTTCTTAATAAAATCATAAAAAAAATCTCATATTTTATCAACCTAAGGAAATCATAAACATTTTAACCAGATAATATAAACAACATGTGAATATCAAGACCACAACATTCACTATAAAGGCTCAACTTAAAACAAAATAAGGTAAAAGAATGAGATAATTTTATTAACCACAAGTGGTTTAATTTGATCATAATAATTCTCTGCTTAATTACAACACTATCCCTCTCAAAATAGCTATGATTAGCATACCAGAACTGAACAATGACAAAAAAAAACAAGTCTAGTCCAAACTAAAAAAAACATTGACATATACTGTATCTATTAATCTATCTACTTAAAAACCAGATCCGAACAAATCTGGAATTGGAGGAGTATGTGGTGGTTGGTATTTGGTACTTGAAAACATAATGGTTCATTTCGACTTCTTCTCGGAGCCAAAGAAGACTAAGGGGCTGGCGATGCGAACCAGATCTGATGGGAATGGGAGAGAAAGAGAGATTGTGTGTGTGAGAGTGAGTGAGATTGAGTGCCAGAGAGGAGGTAGATGGACGGAGTTTATGTCGCCGGATTAGGGTTTGAGAGAAAGAGAGAGAGAGAATATGTATTTCTGTGTGTTTTTTTAGAGAGAGAAAAAATAAGATAAAATGAAATTGAAGGGATGGAGGGATGGATTTTATATGTGAGAGAGTGGGGGTAATACTATATTTAGAATTTATATTTGACCAGGTCAAATGGGGTTTGAATTTATATGAATTTTAATTTGGGCCTAAAGTTGTATGTGAGCTTTTGAAAATACCATGAATTCTTATGGAGAATAGTTTGGGCTGAGGGGCTTTGAGGAATTAATACTAGAGTAAAAAATAAATGCAAAAGGAAAAGACTTTTTACCGCATAAGCTTATGCTGTTTAAGGATCTCCCAAAAAGGAGGGAACAAAAAATACAGGAAACTAACAAAATTACCAAAATATCCATTTGTATAATTTTATTTTTTTTTTCATTTTATATTCAAACAACACTCTCCCTCGCTCTCTCTCGCTCTCTCAGTATGACGAACAAAAGGTTTCTGACTAGTCGTGCCAGTGGGGGCAATTCCCGTTAAAAAGTCTCTCTCTCTCCGGCACGGCGCCGACAGTTGAAACAGCGTTGGAATTCATATCGTTGATCGATCATCAGAACCACCGTCTCGGACTGACCGACCTCCTCGATCTCCGGCGCTTCCTTTCATTTCATAGTATTAATATTTCTAACTTTAACTCATATTCATCCTTTCAAAGAGCTGCGTTTCGTTGCTCGTGTTGTATGATCAGTGATTAAGAAGTATTAATCTTAAATAGTTCGAGTTAATTAATGTAATCTGTAGTCTGTATCATTCATATTATTCAAATTGTGAAGAATTGTCGACTTGCCGGAAGTCGGAGTAAAGTTAGGGTTTTTGGCTTAGCTGTTCAGGAGTTTCTAATACTACTTCAGTTTGAAGATCTAGGGTTTCCTTAGTGGTGTTTAGAGAGAGAAGAGGGAAAATTGAATGAGGGAAAAAAAAAAGGTTATATAAAGGGCTATTTTGGTCATTTCCTTGCTTCCCTGTATATTACTTCTCTGTATTTAGTATTTGTTCAAATTTCTTTCTTGACAACATCCATATGGCCGATATATAATGAAAATATGGTAGATATATAATGAGAATATATGGAGCCAAAGATATTTGTGGCAATTTCGTTGTTGTATGACTTATGCACAAGCAATTAAATTTGAAGGAAGTTTTCCATATACCTTATTCTGAACATGTAGATTAGGTTTTTTCTTAAAAAGCTACGCCAATCGACAGTTTTAACCACTGCAACCTTGCTTAAACTTCGGTTTTAATCATCCTTGTAATTTTTAACAGCTTTAATCATTGTACTCACAATACATATTCACTATGCCCAAACCTCCTAACGACATCCAATTCCGTTAATAAAACCTAACAAACGTTAATAAAAGTTAAGAAACCCATATTTCCCTCTCCTTGTTGATATGGCTCTTCTTTCTCGAACTTCCTCCCCCTCTTCCCCTCCTTAATAGTCCATCCGAATCACCCACCTCTTTGCACTAGCTCCACAAATCATTAAATTCAAAACCCAAATTGATCGTCAATTCTCAAGAGCCCTAAATTTAAACAATAATAAAGAGAGAAATAATGTGAAAGAGAGAGGAATGGTGTAAACTGATTTCATTTTTTCTAACAAACTCACCCAAGTCTAACAGATACACTAGCCAACTAACCCTACTGACCGTATCAGTTAACTTCATTGTTAACTGACTGTCCCATATTATCCCCCCTCGGCTAGAAAGCTTGAACAAACTGAAGACTTGTAGCTTGAATAACAGAGAAGATAACTGAGTGGAAGAAAGAGCCTTAGTATGTGTTAGGACCTAACTTTGATCAATGTCTTAGTTAGTTGGTTTTGATAAAGGAATATATATATAGAACAGGGTTTATATCAAAAGAGGAAGACTGTCAGTCATGATCTTTGTCTCTGACAGCTAAGTCCATGACTGACCAAATCAAACTTCATATTCATTCCTCAGTGTATCTGACAGCCATGAGTTTGATAGTTATGATTCTGTTGTATACAATGATTACAATCAATCAAAAACATGAATCATATTCACTCTCTAAGTCATCAAGATCATCAAAGTGCATCTCAGTCCTTATTAGAGAACATCTCTGATAGCTAAGCCTTGTATGATCTGACAGCTATGACTTCTTCTTCTGATAGCCATCTCTTTGTCTCAATCTCTGTTACCACAATCTCAACCAAAGTGGAACCTGTATCTTCACAGCTGTCAAGTTCACCATTGAAGACCACTGAAGATCTTCTAGAAGCTCTCAGTTCAAGCCACAGCTCAAGCCAGCTCTTGAAGACCTGCAAGTGGACAAGTGGGGCAAAGACCAGTCAAGGCTCATTAATGTAGCTGCAACAGTCATATTCCAACGGCTACATTGAAGGGTATAAATAGAGGAGTTCATCCTCTACACAAAACACTTCTGAAAAATACTCTTTTTCACAGTCCAAAACCTTTCCCTCACACCCACACACACCTCCTGTAATTCACACACACACTCACCAATCCTTACCCTTTAAACTCTGTTCCAAACCAAACCCTCACCCCAAAACCTTTGCCTCCACAACAAAACACCCCTTAGTGTGTTAATTCACAAATTCCAAAATCCTAAGACTGTACTTTAGGTGTAGAATTAGTTTGTAATCACTCAAGACTGTACTTTGAGTGTATTATTTGTTTTGTAAAATCTTGAGACTGTACTTCAAGTTGTAAAAACACTTAAGACTGTACTTTAAGTATATCCCTAGTTGACTGTACTAATTAGGAAGAGGAAGTTCAAGGAACTTGCCTGAATCAATCATTTGTAATTTTTGTTGATTAAAGATTATAATAAAATTGATCTCACTTGTCAAGATAGACAGTGGGGGTGGATGTAGGAGGAGTGAACTCTGAACCACTTTAAATTCTCTGTGTTATTACATTTTTGCAATCACATTCACACACTTGCATTATTTCTTTGTGTTTCTTGTCCTATCATTATTTCAAATCTCTCTTATTCCGCTGCACAATTCAACTATCATCTGACAGCTAAACCAAAACCACAGCTGTCTGATCATCTGCATATCACTAAAGGGCCTTTCAATTGGTATCAGAGCTTGTCTTCACATTCAAAAGTCTAACAACTTGTGAAGGATTCTCTTCAAAACCACCATGCCTCAACCAAGAAGAAATAATGAGAAAGACATCCCACACATTGATGACTGTGGATCTTTTGAGATCTATGCTTCAAAAATAAAAACATACCTTGATGCAAACAGTATATGGAATTGGTATGTTCTAGAGAATGAAGTGTCCTACCTAACTCAAATCTGTACTGATGGAGGACCTAGTAAGATCAAATCCCCAGAAACATGGTCCGAAGCTGAAAAGCAATTGATAAGTGCAAACTTGAAAGTCAAGAACATTCTTCAAAAGAGTGTAAATGACTCTCTAGCACAAGAAATTGCTAAGGAACCAAATGCCAACAAAGATGGGCTCTTATTCAAACCAAGTTCACTAAACACTCCAGTGTTAGGACACAAAACTTGTACAACTTGCTTAGGCAATTAGATAACTTCAAGTTCTACCCCTGGAGAAAAGGTGAGTCTTTGCTCAGCCAAGGTTTGAGAACCTTGTTAGATCAATTGCCGACCATGGAAAAACCTTTGAACAACAAGATCTCTGCCTCAAGATATACTCAAATCTTCCTCAAGAATATGAAAAGGTAGCATTACCTATTAGAGAAGGATCTGAATGGAGCACCATGACAGTTGAGCAGTATTTTGGAAAGCTTGAAGCTTATGAATTGGAAGGTATGATAAAAATTCAATCAGTCCCTTCCATTTCACAAACCTTAGCTTTAACTGCTCAAGAAACTGTCCACAAGCCAATCACTCACCAAGACATTGAGACCATTGTCAACAATGCCCTTCAAAAGATAAACATCGGCTCCAAACCCGTCAAAGAAACGGATCTCCCAAGAGGACATTCCAAGTCTCATTTCCATGGTTGTCGAAATGCCATGAAATTTCAAAAGAAATCTTTTGACAAAAAATTCAATCCCTCCACATCTAATGCTCAACAAGACAGCTACAAGAAGACAATTGATTGCTTCAACTGTGGAAAGCAAGGACATTACTCATCTGATTGCCCTGAACCAAGGAAACCTAGGGACAATCAGACAGCTAAGAAGATGACCTACTCAAAAGAGATCATTCACAGTTCTAAGTGCAATTTGCTTCAATTGCTCCAAAAATAAACATGACAAAAACAAAGAGCAAGTCATGATAGCTGACTCATCAAAATTCAGTGATGAAGAGTATGTGTCAAGTGATGATTCTGAAATTGAAGGAGAAGAAGCCATGATATGCCTTATAGCTGAAGATGAGGAAGAATCTGACAATGAGGAAGAGATGGAAGCACTTGCTGCTGCTGATGAACTAAAAGAGGTACATGATTTTAACTCTTTAAATATTGATGGTTTTAAACAATTAGTGTGCACTCTTTTAATTCAAACCAAAAACAAAAAACTAGCTTTGCTTCACCGGTCAATGAGAATCTTTCCCAATCCTCAACCATTGACACCCTCACAAAAACCATTTCGAAGCTTGAGAAAGCATGCCAAGGGCTAAGAGATCAATGCATCATGCTTGAAAAACAAAACATGGATCTGACAACTGAGACATCAAGTAATCATGAAAATTGTCAAAAACTCAGTAATCTTGAAAAAGAAAATGATGCTCTTAAAAAGAAAATAGATTCATGGAACATGTCAAGCAAAGCATTATCACTTTTCACCTACACCCAAAGGCGTCCCAGTGACAAAACGAGAATTGGTGCGATGATCCTACACAAAAGGTGTACACTCCTCTCACTGGTGAAAGGGCCATTGAAAAAATGGTGCTAGAAAACCTAAGCTCGGCAGCTATCAAACTCAAACCTACCTGTTCAAACCAAAGGAAAATCAAAAGAAATCTTGGGTGGTCCTAGTCAACCAAAGGAAGGACCAAGTAGAATTCAAGGAAGCAAGTATATTTGGGTTCAAAAAGGAGCCAATATACAGGAAGAAGTCAAGCCGCAAGAATGTGCTAGTCGACCAAGTCCGTCGACAGCCAAGGGTTGACAGACACCAAGGCATGACATGACCCAAGGCCCGACAGACAACCAAAATCTTCCAAACAACAAAGAACCCCAAGGCAACAAAGATTCTATAACAAACATAAATACACCAAACAACAAAAACCTCAATGGCAATACTCAAATGGTAGAAGCCATGCAAATCAAAATGACTCTCCCGCATCATCCTCTTCAAATAGCTTTCGCTTCAACCCCAATACAACAATCCAAACCACTTCTTCAATCCATCTCAATCCACTGTCCTCACACCTTACATGATGCAAATCATGTCATATTATCATACCCTAAACCAGTTCTTCAACAAGGGACCAATGAACAAAGCTAGGGTTCCAAAGAAAAACTAATCCTTTGGACCCAAAAGAATAAAAAGGGGTACCATAAAATTTACTTTCTGTTTTGCAGTACCAGGAAAGGACTTTGGTATTTAGATAGTGGTTGTAGTAGACATATGACCTTCAATAAAGACTGGTTGCAACAATATTCCCCTAAAAATGGTCCAAATGTAACCTTTGGTGACAATTCCCAAGCTAAGGTCAAAGGATCAGGAAATCTTATTACAAAAGATATCATTTTTACAAATGTGTCTTATGTAGAGGGTCTCAAACACAATTTGATCAGCATAAGTCAAATCTGTGATAAGGGATATCATGTTGTTTGCACTAAGGATAAATGCACTGTTAAGGATAAAAACAATAATGTCATCCTTACTGGATCAAGAAAAGGAAATCTCTACTGCTTAAACTTAGAGATTGTGGAATCCTCAAATGCTCACTGCCTTCTGTCTTTCAATCAATCTGATATGTCATGGCTATGTCACAAGAGATTGGCTCACCTCAATCAGAAAACCATTTCCAAGCTTGCAAATTCCAATCTTGTCAGAGGTCTACCAAAGATCCCATTCAAAAAGGATAAACTTTGCAAAGCATGCCAATGCGGGAAGCAAAAGAAATCTTCATTCAAACCCAAGACCAAGTTGGACACCTCAAGACCTATTGAACTGCTTCATATGGATCTTTTTGGACCCATAAGAACTAGATCTTTAGGAGGAAAAAGATACTCCCTAGTTGTTGTTGATGATTTCACAAGATTCACTTAGCTGTCTGATAAAGCTGTTCAATAAAATTCAAAAATCAAAAAGGGACATCCATCATCAAGATCAGATCTGACCATGGGAAGGAATTTGAGAACACTGGAGTAGAAGAGTATTGTGATTCCAAAGGCATTGATCACAATTTTTCAGCCCCAAGAACTCCCCAACAAAATGGTGTTGCTGAAAGGAAGAACAGGACAATTTGTGAGGCAGCAAGAACAATGATGTCAGAACACAATCTCCCAAAGTATTTTTGGGGTGAAGTCACATTACCGCAGTGTATGTTCAAAACAAAACACTGATCAACAAATTCCACAAGAAGACTCCATATGAATTGTGGAATAACAAAGTCCCTACCATTTCCTACTTTCACAGCTTTGGAAGTAGATGCTTCATTCACAACAATGGCAAGAACAATTTGGACAAATTTGACTCCAAAAGTGATGAAGGAATATTTCTTGGATACTCTAACACAAGCAAAGCCTATAGAGTTTACAACAAAAGAAGACTTGTTGTGGAAGAATCAATTCATGTTGACTTTGATGAAAACAATGATCAAAGTGTAACTGAGTTGTGTGATTTTGATGAAGGTTTGGGAAACCTAGATAATCTTCCTGAAGCATCTCCCATTCTTGACTCATCTATTCTCAATCATGAACAAGATTCATCAAATCTTCCATACATGGTTCCAAGAAACTCATCTGACAGCCATCCTATGCCGCAAACCATGAACTATCTCACTCTCATCAACAACCAATCCACCCAACCAAGTCAACAAAGAATCTCTCCCACTTCCAATCCAATTGATGAGGAAGAAAATTTTCAAATAAATGGTCATCCCTTGACTGACCCTTCTCAAAATTTTCCCTTAGCTGACAGCCAACCCTTAGCTGATAGCCATCCCAATTCCTCATGTAATCCATCTTCTAGCCACCTTCCATCTCCATCCAATAATCCTCTTTCTCCTCCCAAAAACAATGATGAAACTACCATTACCCACATCATTCCACCCAATAAAGATCTTTACATCACCTTCAAATTGATAAAACCCAGCCTGCACAACATCCCTTTTCTCATGAGTGCATTCATATTCCAAGTGGAACCAAAGAAAATAAATGAAGCACTCCAAGATGCTGACTGGATTGAAGCCATGGAAGAAGAACTAGAGTAGTTTGAAAGAAACAAAGTGTGTCAACTTATTCCTAAACCAAGAAATCAAACTGTTATTGGAACAAGATGGGTTTTTAGAAATAAGATGAATGAAGAAGGTGTTGTAATAAGAAACAAAGCCAGACTGGTTGCCCAAGGATACAGACAAGAAGAAGGTATTGACTATGATGAGACCTTTGCACCTGTTGCAAGACTTGAAGCTATAAGGCTATTCCTTGCCTATGCTTCATTCAAGAAGATGAAAATATTCCAGATGGATGTCAAGAGTGCATTTCTAAATGGAGTTTTAAATGAGAAAGTGTTTGTATCTCAACCCCCTGGATTTGAGCACCCAAAGTTTCCTGATCATGTATTCAAACTGAACAAAGCATTGTATGAGCTTAAACAAGCACCAAGAGCTTGGTATGATACCCTATCTAGATATCTCCTTAACAAAGGATTTACAAAGGGCCATATTGATAATACTTTGTTTATCAAAAAGTATGGAGATGATCAGTTGCTCATCCAAGTCTATGTTGATGACATCATCTTTGGCTCATCAAATGAGGACTTGTGCACTGAATTTGGAGATATTATGAAGGATCAGTTTGAAATGAGCATGATTGGTGAGCTCACCTTCTTCTTAGGACTCCAAGTCAAACAAATGGAGGAAGGAATCTTCATCAACCAAGCTAAATATACAAGGGATATGATCAAAAAGTTTGACATGCAAACTGCTTCCCCTGCCAAAACACCCTTGTCAACCACAACCAAACTCCATGCTGATCTAGATGGTCAAAGTGTAAATCCAACACTTTACAGAAGATACATTGGATCTCTTCTTTATGTAACAGCTTCAAGACCTAACATTATGTTTAGTGTATGTCTCTGTGCTAGATTTCAAGCTAATCCCAAAGAATCTCATCTCTCTGCTGTCAAGAGAATTCTTAGATATCTCAAAGGAACCCCTGATTTTGGCTTGTGGTATCCCACTGAATCCCCATTTTCTTTAATTGGATTCACTGACTCTGACTATGCTGGATGTAATCTAGATAGAAAATCCACAAGTGGTGGATGCCAGTTTATTGGCTCAAGAATAATTTCATGGTCAAGCAAAAAGCAAACCTCAGTAGCCACTTCAACAGCTGAGGCTGAGTATATTGCTGCAGGCTTGTGTTGTTCACAAATTCTCTATCTTAAAAGTCAACTTCAAGACTTTGGAATTGAATTATCCAACATTCCCATCTTCTGTGACAACTCAAGTACTATTGCCATGACAGAAAACCCTGTCCAACATTCAAAAACAAAGCATATTGAGGTCAGACATCATTTCATCAGGGATCATGTTGAAAAAGGGAATATCAACCTTGCAAAAGTTTGCACTGAGGACAATGTCTCTGATATTCTCACAAAAGCCATGGATGAAAAGAGGTTTGAGATACTAAGAGCCATGCTTGGTATGATAAATATGCCAAAATAAAAGGTTGTTCTTCATAAATAAAAAGAGGCTTACATACTGGGAAATGCTGTCACAATGTTGCCTGACAGCTATTCCCTCATAAAACATTCCTGATAGCCATCCACTGATAGCTATCTTTCCAAAACCCATGAAAACCAAAGACAACAACAAAAAACATACAACAAAAACATAAAACAACCCTTGAAATCTCTCTTTCTCATCTTCCTTCACCCAACAAAAGCTTCCTCCAAACCATACAATCTTCAAAACCAGCTCCCCTCTTCAAACCCACAGCTTAGCTGTCAGACATTCTTTGGAAATGTCACAGTCTCTCCAGATCCTCCTCCAGCACTCATTCCTTCATTTCTAGCCTCCTGAGTTGATTGCAAGGTATGTTGATACCTTTGCAACCATATTGGGTGCCTCTCCAAGAAAGGATCAATGGAAGTGACTGAATATTGAAGAGAAGGACTTGCTCTCCTTGGCCACCACTCTTCAACTGCATCATATGGCTGAAGCAAACCCTCCATTGGAGTCACAAAGCTAAAATCACCAGAAAAAGAACCATCAGAGAAGCAACCTTTAAGGGGAAACATTGATGAGAATATCCCCTCTACCCAACCTCAACAGTTAGACAAAATCCTGAGAGCAATTGATGCTATTGAGTTGGATGGGAACCCTGACACTGAAAAAGCTGTTCTCTTGTTTCTTGATGATGTTCTAAGTAAGGAAGAATCTTTAATGGCCCTAGATGAACTCAGGTCTAGGTTTATGAAGAAAAGGAGTGGACCTGGAGAGACATCTAGTAACCCCAAGGTGACAGCTATGGATGTAGATATCCAAACCTTCCCTTCCATTCCTGAGACTGAGGCTGTGAATGAACCTACCCCAACTGTTGAAATTGATAGGGGGAATCTTGATAATATCACTGAGGTTATTCAAAGTCTCAAGAAGGTTGGAGTTGAAATAGATCCAAATCAAGTCTCAAAGGGAGATTCAATCATAAATTCTTGCAAGGGTCTTGTGTTTGAGGGAACTCCTGAAAGTGAGGAAGCCCTGACAGCTATTCTAGAGAAAAGGTTGGCCAAAAGAGAAGTAAGGGCAGCCTTAAACCTCCTTAAATCTCAGTTCAATTCCAATATTCTCAATCAAAGTCTTGGCCAAGCCTCTGAGTCAATCCCAACTGTTTCAACCCAAGCCTCTGCCCCTTCCAAACCAATTTCTCCAATCCCTGAAAGTGAACCTTTTGAAGCCTCTCCTCAAAGTCCAATTCTAGCTGGACATGGTCAAGATATGCCTGACAGTGATCCCATTCTTGACAGTCCTGACAGCCATCCAAGCCATTCTATTCCTCCTACTCAAGAATATCTTCCAAAGAAAGAACCTTGGATCCTTAGCTGTGGCATTGACTTCTCTATGTCTTCCATCAAGGCAGCAAGAACAAGGTTGGCACATGTAACTCATTTCCCAGAAATTGCAAACCCATTTACCTATCCAAAATTCTGGGAACTATCAAGAAATGGTTTGATAATGGTAGCAAGAAACCTTGCAGGGTTAGTCTTCTTTGCCTATGAAAAATGGCAAGTGTCAAGAACCTCATCAACCTCCAACTTTGTTCACCAAATCCCATCCTTCCCAAAGTTCATCACTCCCAATACTCTTCTTGATTGGGAAGTTCTTTTCAGCCAACTTATCTCTCCTTCACTCAATTCATGCCTGTATATGCCAAAGGGTCTAGTCTTCACCCTGTGCATGACCTTGCAAAATCATTTTTTCTTTCTCTGTTTGAACAAAAGTATGCCCTCATGCTTTTGATAAGCAAAATGGTCAACATCTTTCCCACAACCCTTAATCCAGGAATTGAGCCCTACCTTTCTCCCTTCATCACTGTTGATCCCATGAACTTCACCTCTCCCAATGAAAACTCTCACTTCATGAACTTGGTCTCTATTCCTGAGATCAAAGAATTCAGAGAATCCATAGCTGACAGTCAAAACAGAACCAAAACTGTTATTGATCTTTCCTCAGACTCTGACAGTGATGATGATGATGCTCCTTCAAGTCCAGATCAAGGCTCTCCAATAATAATTTCATCTCCTGCAGTTACCAACCCTCCTCAGCAATCCACTCATTACTTTCATGAAGCTCAAGTCTCAGTTCAATCTCAACCAGATCAATCCATTGGGCCCATGAAAAATAAGAGAACAAGGAACAAGAAGAAGCATTTGTGGGGAACAATAAGAATCAGAAATGATCAGATGCCCCTTACAAGAGCTCAACTAAAGTCAAAAGAAGATAAGTTCTTTAAGTATGATGAGAGGATGTCATGGGAATGGAACAATGAGTTCTACTACAGAGGAGTGGAGCCAGAAATGAGAAGAGAACTAGAGGAAGAAAGAAATCTGATTATTTCAGCCAGGCAAGAAAGAGAGGAGTTCTATGATCAACTGGCTGATGATTGAAGTGTAGTTCTATGGAACAATTTTTTTTGGTTTGTTAAAACAATTTGTTTTGATTGGCTCGCTTTTTGTCGTAATGTCTGTGAACCTTTTCATCATGAGATTAAATTCATGCATTTCAATCTCATTCTGGTTATTTGTGCTTGCTATAAATCCTTGTATTATTTCTTCTACTATTATTTCTCTTATCAAATGTGAAAACATGTTCTAAAATAGATCTTCCTTTACCAAAAAGGGGGAAATTGTTAGGACCTAACTTTGATCAATGTCTTAGTTAGTTGGTTTTGATAAAGGAATATATATATAGAACAGGGTTTATATCAAAAGAGGAAGACTGTCAGTCATGATCTTTGTCTCTCGACGGCCTAAGTCCATGATCGACCAAATCAAACTTCATATTCATTCCTCGGTGTATCTCGATGCGGCCATGAGTTTGATAGTTATGATTCTGTTGTATACAATGATTACAATCAATCAAAAACATGAATCATATTCACTCTCTAAGTCATCAAGATCATCAAAGTGCATCTCAGTCCTTATTAGAGAACATCTCTGATAGCTGAGCCTTGTATGATCTGACAGCTATGACTTCTTCTTCGATAGCCATCTCTTTGTCTCAATCTCTCGTTACCACAATCTCAACCAAAGTGGAACCCGTATCTTCACACTTGTCAAGTTCACCATTGAAGACCACCGAAGATCTTCTAGAAGCTCTCGGTTCAAGCCACGCCTCAAGCCGGCTCTTGAAGACTGCAAGTGGACAAGTGGGGCAAAGACCAGTCAAGGCTCATTAATGTAGCCGCAATGTCATATTCCAACGGCTACATTGAAGGGTATAAATAGAGGAGTTCATCCTCTACACAAAACACTTCGAAAAATACTTTTTTTCACAAACCCAAAACCTTTTCCTCACACCCACACACACCTCCCGTAATTCACACACACACTCACCAATCCTTACCCTTTAAACTACGTTCCAAACCAAACCCTCACCCCAACACCTTGCCTCCACAACAAAACACCCCTTAGTGTGTTAATTCACAAATTCCAAAATCCTAAGATCGTACTTTAGGTGTAGAATTAGTTTGTAATCACTCAAGACTGTACTTTGAGTGTATTATTTGTTTTGTAAAATCTTGAGACTGTACTTCAAGTTGTAAAAACACTTAAGACTGTACTTTAAGTGTATCCCTAGTTGACTGTACTAATTAGGAAGAGGAAGTTCAAGGAACTTGCCTGAATCAATCATTTGTAATTTTTGTTGATTAAAGATTATAATAAAATTGATCCCACTTGTCAAGATAGACAGTGGGGGTGGATGTAGGAGGAGTGAACTCTGAACCACTTTAAATTCTCTGTGTTATTACATTTTTGCAATCACATTCACACACTTGCATTATTTCTTTGTGTTTCTTGTCCTATCATTATTTCAAATCTCTCTTATTCCGCTGCACAATTCAACTATCATCTGACAGCTAAACCAAAACCACAGCTGTCTGATCATCTGCATATCACTAAAGGGCCTTTCAGTATGTCTGACAGCTGCAACTTGGTGGACAAAAATGTGGGAATAACAAAACCAGCCTTGACTTTGTCTCTAATAAGGTGACAATCAATTTCAATATGCTTTGTTCTCTTATGGAAAACATGATTTGAGGCAATGTGCATGGAAGCTTTGTTGTCACAGTGCAAGGGAATAAGAACCAGATTGGTTAATTGAAAATCCTTTAAAAGAGAAACCAACCAGGTTAGTTCACAACAAACATTGGCCATTGACCTATATTCTGCCACAACAGAAGAACTAGCAATTAATTGATAGGTAATTGTCTATTTCGATTTTAAACAACCCGATCTAGCAATTAATTGATAGGTAATTGTCTATTTCGATTTTAAACAACCCATACGATTATACTTCGTAACTTTATAGGGTGTGTTCCTAGCCACCTACCCAGTGGGTCAAGTCTTCACTATATATTGCGTATAGGGTAAACAACAAATTGGGGTAACGTACTATACGATTTTTTACAATTAATGAAACATACTACGGTTTGACATCTTAATGTAACGTACTTTTGCATCTCATTTTATATAATGGAACGTACCCTAACGACGTTAAAAAGATAACAAAAATTTCAATGATATAAGAAAAAACTAATACCCGTTAAATACATTTAACAGTTGTGAGTCTATTTAATGGATTTAGCAGTCTTCTTCCTTATCCTCCACACACTTTAGTTCACCACCCATCATTCCGGCCCACCGCCATAAATCACCACCCATTTTCACCATAAATCATAAACAAAATCCTCAATTCGAAGGCCAAACAAGAAACCTAAATTCAAAGACCAAACAAGAACCAAATTTGATGCTAAAAGCAGCCCGTTTCGAGGGCTTAGAATTCCAAGATTTATGTTTCCTGCAAACACCCGCCGCATCAGATTCCTCCCTATCATCTTTCTCGTTCTCCTTCTCAGGCTCCTCTTTAATTTTTTCCAACGGCCCAAACCCACTGCCACTTCTATTATTAACGTGCAATTTTGAAGAAGAATTGGAAGAATTAGAAGAAGAATTGGAAATGACAGAAGAAGAAGAATCGACATTTCTGGAGGAGTGAACGTTAACGACGTCACGTATAGAGATAACAACAGATTCATGATGAACAGGGGAGGAAGCAGATTTAGCATGTTTGGAGCTAATGCAACCCATTACCCCCAAAACCCATCAAAAATCGACCGATTTCGGGGGGTGTGGGCCGGTGAGGGAAACACCAAAATCGATCGACCCAGATGGGAAAAAACCAAGGATTGTGTCGAAGTGCATTACGAAATGTATGGTATAATTTTTTTGTGTTCATTCATTTGGTTTGTTTTTTATTTTAATTTTTGGATTTGATTTTAGATTTTGTGTTTGAATTATGGGTTCCGTAGGTGTTCCTCCATGTATTTGATTTGAAATGAAAATTTGATTTGAAATGGAAATAAAATTGCAAGGATATAAATGAAATGAAGATGAAGACGAAAGGGGGTTACTTCTTTGACGATTGTTATTTTATTTGACGAGTTGGTTCACTCTGTTAATAAAAATTAACATCATCCAAATGAGTTACCATATTTGTAATGAGACTCAAAAAAGTAAACTCCCTCCGTCCCCAACCTAAGTGCACACTTTCCATTTTGGGCGTCTCAAACCTATGTGCACATTTCCTAAAATGAAAAGGAATCTTTATTATTCCCTCCACTCATTCTCTTTCCTACATTATTTTAATACTCACAACACTATTATAATTTACTATTCCCTCCACTCATTCTCTCTCCTATTTTACTTTCACACTCACAACACTTTCAATATAATATCCCCTCCTTAATTTACGTGAAAAGTCAAAGTGTGCACTTAGGTTGGGGACGGATGGAGTATTACATTATACTCCCTCCGTCCCAGTAGAAGCTTCCCATTTTGCCATTTTGGATGTCCCGTTAAAAGCTTCCACTTTCCTTTTTTGGCAAAGAATCTTTACTATTTTCTCCACTCATTCTCTCTCCTACATTATTTTAATACTCACAACACCATTATAATTCACTATTCCCTCCACTCATTCTCTCTTCTATTTTCAAATTACACTCACAATATTTTTTTCTTCCCACCCATTTTCTTAATTTGCGTGCAAAGCCAAAAGTAGTAAGCTTATGTTGGAACGGAGGGAGTACTGTCAAATCATAGTATACTACCTTTAGTGTAAATGAGGGTGTGGTACTTTCCATTTTTCATGTTCTTGTAATTATTCCATTGCGTATATATATACTAGTACATATGCCCGTGTCCGAGGACACAGGTCTTTTTTTTTAATTAACATAAACATTATAGTTACAAATTATAGTGATGTATGAACATAAACATTATGCCCTTGTTTACAAAAAGATAAGACATAAATTAACATCTAATTAACATATAGATTTTTATGAACATAAACATTATGCCCTTGTTTACAAAAAGCCCATGTCCGAGGACACGGGGAAATTTTTTTTGAAAAAAAATAATAATTAAACGGGGCGGGGCGGGCTGGCCCAAATTCTTGGCGGGCTGGAAATATGCTATCCCAACCCAACCCACCTTGGGTTGGTGGGCCAAGCGGGCCAAACGGGCCAAGCTTTCCATCAAAATAATATAACCGAATTGCAATTGACACTATCCAGAAATAAGCAAAAACTTCAAATTGAAAGGGGAAGGGGGCAGCCTGTTTGGGACGGGGAGTGGGGACGGGGAGGGGAAAGGGGCGGGCGAGCTAAACCGGGGAGGGGAGGGGGCACAATTGCGGGCTTGCGGCTGTTTGAAAGGGGAAGGGACGGCTGTTTGGGATGGGGGAGTGGGGACGGGGAGGGGGGAAGGGGGCAGGCGCCATTATAGAGAAACGGGAGAGCGAGAGAGAAAGAGAAACCTGTCTTAGCGGCGACGGCGACTTGGCGAGGAAGACGGTGATTGCGAGGGAGACGGCGGCGGCGAGTATTTAGTATTTACCACGGTCACCAAATCCATCACCATTTAACAATAATGACCCACCCATAACAGGTGTCATGCTCTTTACACCCGACAACTGCACTTACACAACAATACCTTAAATTAATACCAAAAAAATAATATCCAAATCTGACCCAAACTTCATGAGGTCGAAAAAATTTACCTTTCAACTCTAATAATGTTGACTCGGTATTTCATACGATTCCTTGAAGATTCTCTCCAACCGATCTTATCTTCGCAGTAAACCTGTTTTGAGAAGAAAAAATAGATAATAATATCATTCAAAAAATTATTATTTTGTGTTAAAATTTTATTTAATTGTATAATAACAAAACATGCAATAAACTTGCAAAAATGAAAAACGAAACATTCTAATTTTTATACAAATTAGCTTCTTTCAAAAAAAAAAAAAACTTCTTTGGTCAGGCCTAGCTTCTTCCTGTGTCACCCACTTACCTGTTTCAATCCAGGCAAGCAAACGTATTGATAGCACATCCATGAATCCTATTCAGTTCATCGTTATACTCTTGATCTTCTGATTCAAATACAAAATCAACTGATTCAAAACAATTCACCCAAACAAATACGCCTAAAAATACGAATGAAGAGAGAGAGACAGAGAGAAAGCGTGGGTATGTGTGTGTTTTTTTTAAAAAAAAAAATCTCTCCTCGGCGTCCTTAGTCTCTCTCTCTCTCTATCTATCTATCTATATATCACTCTTTCACCCTCCCTCGCCTTGACCCTCTCTCTAAACAGATCTTAAAGGCTACAACCAAAATTATTCTTGTTGATTGAGTTTTACAGTTAAGGTAAAACAATTTTCAAGTCCAATTCCTCGTTTTGATAGTATAGGAATTCAATTACAGTGATTTTAGAGTAATTTGGGGATGAAATTTTTATGGTTTCATCCGCAAATTACTGCAATTAATTTTAACATATTTTGGGGGATTTTTCGTTATACTTAATTTTCTAATTTTTGATGTTTCATTTCATGATTCTAGAATCGAAGAGTTGATTAAAAAAATGACCACACAAACGAAAATTTCTGGATCCGCCACCGGATGCATTACGGAATAAACACATGAAATCTCCATGTGTAAGCACACTAATTAATACGATTGATGGTCACAGCCAAAAACCCTAGAATACAATGCAGTACAAAGGAAATAAGCTGATGAGATAGTGTCGATTACCTCGACTTTTCCATCAATCTTGTCTTTGACTTCTACCCAGTCGGGAGGAAGCCATTCAGGCTGATTGTCCGACACCATTTCGTCGCCGGTAAGGATTGCGGCGACTGTCGCTCGCACCGTGTTCCAGAGAGAGAGAGAGAGAGAGAAAGCGTGGGTATGTGTGTGTTTTAAAATAAAAAAAAAAAATGTAAGGGAGGGCAAAATGGGAAAGGGATAAAAAAGTGAAGGCAAAATGGTCAAATGGACACTTGAAACTGTTCATGCTACAGTGCCAAAACCGCTTCCATTTATACTATAGATATATTTCCTTTCCTCCGTCCCCTATCAAATTATAAGAAATATATTTATAATTTTAAAATATTGTGAGTATAAATAATGAATTAGAAAATAGTAATGATATAGGAAATAGTAAGCGACACTACAACAAAAATAACTTTTAACAATATTTTAAAAATTGTCAAAAACGAAAAAATAAGTGCCGAAAAAGCTATTTATACATATACTCTGACACTTTTATAAGTGTTGAAAAAAGTGGTGTCAATAATACTTTATAGTACTTTTAAAGTGTCGCAAAACTTCTAGCACTTCATTCCAGGCTTTTTTATTGCTTTCCAAGAAACAAGAGAACCACCAAATAAGATAAAGTAGCTAGAGATAGATCTTCTTGTAGTATTGTAGTAGGGCAAGAGGCCAGGTCAGCATCACAAAAGGCAGTGAGAGTAAGAACAACATTAGAAGAATAAAGAAGACCTTGACCATGCACACGTTTGAGAGATTTGACCAGTTTAATTTGCTGCCTTATAATGAGGTACTGTCATTTGGTACTGTCATTTGTTACTGTCATTTCGATTAAGCGTAACTAGTTCTTCAATTTAAAGGGTAACTTGTTCTTCAGTTTAAATTGAACAACAAACTAAATCGTTTGTTGTTCTTCAGTTTAAATTGAACAACAAACTAAAGGGTACTTTAGGCTTTAGCGTAACTTGTTCTTCAATTTCGTTACTGTCATTTCGATTTAGTTGTTGAATATATCAGAAAATTATCCCAAAAATAGTTTGTTGTTCTATTTTTGGATTCATTCGATCTTTATTCAATTGTGAAGCCCTCTACAGATTATGGAATATTCCAATATCAATAATGGTTAATCTCATTGTTCCTGGTCCTTAAATAGTATATACCCACTTTACCCTTTTCTTCAATTGATATATTTTTGTATTTTTTATCTGTAAAAATTGTGTCTTTGAGTGTGTTTGTGTTAATTTGTGGAAATGGGGGTTGGTAATTTTGTGCAGGATGAGATATTTCATGTTCCTCAGGCACAAGAGTACTGCAAGCGTAATTTCAGGAGCTGGGATCCTATGATCACTACTCCCCGACCAGTCAGTTTTCTTACCTTTTCCATTTTTCCTTTTATGTTTGAATCTGATTTCTTCACCAATTTTCCCTTCTGTTACTGAGCAAGCGAGTTGGGTATGATTTACCTTCTTCCCTCACTCCCATAAAGATAGTTCCACTTTTTAGTGGTTGATTTAATTGAACTTTTATTAAAGATTTAGGAAAGACTAATTATCGAAAAGAATCTCTAAAACTTGTTATTGATACATCGTTAAAAGTACTACAGATAACCATTTTTAAATTTTCATTCGAATAATTAGTCATTCCCAAATATTTAATCAAAGTTAAATCAAATCATTCACCAAAAAATGGGTAATCTTTATGCGACAGAGGGAGTATTTTGTTTTTGTGAGTTTGTGAATATGTATGGTTTTTTATTCTTCTATTTGTATTTGTGTGTGTGTGTGTGTGTATGTGGGTGTGGATGTATATGTCTTAAGTTTGAGGTTCTTAAAAGTGATTATTTAAGATTAAAACTGGAAGGAGAAGCAGAGAATTGTTTGTATTCAATCTTCTTTGATAACAAGGGCATCAATTATATAAGGGTATTCTTCAAATCAAATGC
>JAFEMH010001735.1:425000-426457 GCA_022495995.1 Adenophora triphylla var. japonica | reverse complement strand
CAAAGTTTAGATGAACTAATGGCAGCATGTACAATATCATGCTCAGCTTCCTTTAGGTCACAACATGCAATATTTGCACTCGAAATCTCCTCCAAACACAACAACTAATCCACCGAAGGGTTTATCAGAGCATCGACCAGCAGAAGTACGCATAATGTCCCTCAAGCTCCTATCAAGAGCCTCAAAGCAGTGCTTGTGGGTCATTGGAGCCTCATCCCAAATTATGAGCTTCGTTTTCTTTAGGAGACCACACATCAGAACCAGGTTTAATCTTGCTGCAAGTTGAGCTTTCGTCCACCTGAATAGGTATGCCAAATCTGGAGTGAGCAGTCCTACCTCTTGGAAGAAGTAAGGAAGCAATACCGCTAGAAGCAACTGGAAGAACTATGTCCCTCCTGCTTCGCAATGCCGAGCACAAAGTCTTCCATATGAACGTCTTCCCCGTGCCACCATACCCGTACAAAAAGAACACTCCACCATCGCCTAAATCAACAGCAGACATAATCTTTTCATAAACCATCCTTTGTTCCTCATTCAAACATTTATGTAATCTGGAGTGCTCAGCCTGCATCTCCTCAACGTCATATGACATTTCATCTAATATTAGCATATTCTCCGCATCAGAAATAACAGAAGTGCTTGGTTGAGGCATGTCTTTAAAATTTCGGAGACCACTGCAATTTGCTGCCAGTAACTTATCAATTTCAGCCAATGCAAAATTTTTTACTTGATCAATCCAATTAGGTCAGCCCTACAATATGAAAAGATTCACATTAAAAAAATAATCAAAATATAATTAATTCACATCATTTTAAAAAATAATATAAAAAACATGACAAATCATATAAACATTAATATATTTCATTAAAAAATTAAATCAAACATCAAAAAAGTTTTACAAGGATTGTTAAAATTCTTCTGATGCTTGTAAATGATATCATCTGATAGTACTTTCCAAGTTTGATTCCAGACATCTTGTGGCCTCGACATACTATTAGATAGTAGAAGCACCGTGAATAGTCTTCTTAAATAATCCGGTGACCCCCATTCACTTGCTTCTTTTATTCCATCCACATACTCTTTATCATCATCTAACAATCCTAGAGCATAACATGCTGCTTTGTAATCATCGTTCACTTTGTTATTTACGATTTTCAAATCATCATAACATGTAGCACCAGGAATATGATTTAACATCAGCCTCAGATAGTATATATCTCCAGTATTGATGGGGACATGATAAATCTGTCCTATTGATGTGCCTTTCTTTCTAGGACGCCATTCTCGCTTTGTCTTATCCCAAACAAAATGATTTGGAAACTCATGATACTTGTAACGTCGAGCCTCTGAATTTTCACGATTGATTTTCATCCACTGTAAAAACTGTGATTGACTAACAGTAGGTTTACCCACAACATCCGGAAGATAATCACCGTCTTTGAAAGGGATGACCTGGT